>WBMW01003686.1:0-21512 GCA_013396635.1 Penelope pileata | reverse complement strand
CTAAACCTTCCCTCCTTCAGCTTAAAAACATTCCCCCTTGTCCTTGGATTATGTGGAATATTTACTAGAGGTGACTTCTTGAGACGTCCACCTCTTGAGAGAATATAAACCTCCAGGGTGGGATGGATCATCTGTTCCATGATAGTTCCCTGGGCAACAGAAGATCTGCAAACCTTGCCAGCAGCACCAGGGGAGCTTGGGGTGCTGACTCTAAGAGATAGTGCATGAAGGGGAAATACCACTGCCAAGCTGTGATAACACTGCAAGGGTGGGAACTTGGTGGCAACGTGGGACTGATAAATGGCACAGCTGTCAGCATGAGCCAGCGATTTTCCACCCTTCTGTCGAAAACGTGTTCTCTGAGTGAACTTCTAAAAGCAGAGGGATGTTTGACTGGACTCACTCAAGCTCTGCCTGAAAGTATGAAAATACAATAAAGATGGCTTAAAAGAGAAGGAATTTGGGGAAGATGCTGTTGCAGACAAGTTGGGAGGTCTACGCTGGCTGCTGGGACAACTGCAAGCCAAGAAAGGAATCACTTCCAGTTTTCACACTGAAATTTTGCAAAATCCATCCTTCAAAGCTGACAGATGAAGAAATGCTGAAGAAAAAGGAAAATAAAGCGGCACGTTTCTCTGACAGCTGCCATCATGTTTTGGGTGTTGATAAAAACCAAGGGGAAGAAAGAAGGCAGTGGGAAAGTCAGGGCTCCAGCATCTGTCAGCCATCACATTTTTCATTCCCTGAAATAAAACTGCTTGGCGTGACTGAGGGAGAATAGTGGATTTGTTAAATTCATCTAAATTCATCCTAAATTCATCTAAATTCACCTAAATTCATCTAAATTCACCTAAATTCATCCTAGTCGTGTGTGGCTCCTCAGCTCAGTGTACCCTCCTTGCTTGCTGCGATGATGGGAAAAACGGTGCATTCGGGTAGAACTGGGAAATGTTTGTGTTATTTTTTCTTAACACACAGACACGCACACACACACGTACGTTGCTCCAAAAGTAATGCCTCCTGTTTTATTTCCGTGAAAATTGCAGCTGATACAAAGAGCACAATAACGCTATTTGGTAGAGCAAATTCTCAGGTGCAGAACACTGTTTTTCAACATAGTCACCACCATTCGCTGTGCATTTTCACCAGTGGTGCACAACGGTCTGTGTGCCATCCTCGTACAAATCTGCGCCAGCGGAGGTGACCGCCAATGGATGTCGTTTTTTCCACATGGAGGAATTCAATTCCATTCCTTTTCTCCATATGCGCTTCTATGTCAGATACCATTTTTTCAGAGTGCCCCTCTGCTTCCATCTGTCACACGACAACAAAATGGAATGGGATATTGGTGAGAAGGTTCAACCTCTGCTGCCATACCACCAACATCTGCCTCTGATGTCATGGGCCAACAGAATAAAGTAGGAGGCATTACTTTCAGAGCAGCCCTTGTAGAATGATAGAATTGCAGAATCATAGAATCACAGTATTGAGGATTCATAGATTCATAGAATCGTAGAATCAGAATCATGGAATCATAGAATGATAGAATCATGGACTCACAAAATTGTGGAGTCATGGAATCAGAATCACAGTATTACAGAAACAGAATCATGCAGTCAGAATCAGAAATTCATTCAATCCTGGAATCACAGAATCACAGTAACATAAAAACATAGAACCATAGAATCAGAAAACTGTAGAATCAGAGAACAGTACAATGGCTTGGGTGGTATTGCTTATTTCTGTGCCTACACAGCGCTGTCCCCAAGTGCTCAGTGGTGATTGACAGCNCTTTTTCTTTTTCTTTTTCTTTTTCTTTTTCTTTTTCTTTTTCTTTTTCTTTTTCTTTTTCTTTTCCTTTTCCTTTTCCTTTTCCTTTTCCTTTTCCTTTTCCTTTTTTCCTTTCCCTTTCCCTTTCCCCTTTCCCTTTCCCTTTCCCTTTCCCTTTCTCTTTTCCCTTTCCCTTTCCCTTTCCTTTTCCTTTTCCTTTTCCTTTTCCTTTTCCTTTTCCTTTTCCTTTTCCTTTTCCTTTTCCTTTTCCTTTTCCTTTTCCTTTCTTTTTCTTTCCCTTTTTCTTTCCCTTTTTCTTCTTTTTCTGTTTCTTTTCCCCTGTTAAGTCACTTTCCTTACCTCCTTCACCTTGCAGGAAAGCAAGGAGATAACAGCAGCGTGAAGAAATATTTCAGCCTCGATGCTGAATTTGCTCAGAGCACAAACCAGACCAAAATGGTGTGCATGCAAAGCTGCAGGAAGCTGCAAGCCAAGGAGGGTGATGTGAAGGTGCAAGAAATCTGAGTTGAGCGGATGGCACAAAGTGCCACTAGCTTGGCTGAGTCCCAGCTGACCACAATGAGGCACAACAAAACATTTAATATTTAAGATGGGAAGATCTGGAACTGGATCTCAGGGACTTTTCCAGTCCCATTTGGATGTATAGATGTTGCAGGGATGGAAATAACCCTAAAGTATCGATATTGTTGGGCTGGAGACATATATAGGTACCTCCATAGATGGAGAATACTCATACTTTATTAAGGTTGTGGGCTCCATCTTTCCTTAAACAAATACCAAGAACTGAATTCAGAATCTGAGATTTGCTGCCAGGAACAAAGCCAATATTTATTCCTGAGTCCGAATCCTAAAAAGAACCCAAAGCTGGTATCAACCCCAGCCATTTTCGACTTGTCCCCTATGATATTTGGTTGAAGGCCTGAGCTGGATCGTGGAGACCCAGATCCCAGACCTGGGTGAGCCAAAGAGCGGGAAGAGTCATTGGAGTTGCTGATGCCATGGGTTCTTACACGGTTTTGTGCCTACTGGCAGCTGCATTTCCTTCCTCTATCTCCTAGGAGAGAAAGGAGAAGAGCTGGACAGGATGATGTGCAACTCCGCTATTCCTTCTCTGTTGTCCTCTTGTGAAGTTCACCCATGGGACATCACCCCCAAGTGCCCAGAGTGCTCCCAGAGCACATTCGCTCATCACCACAGAACCAGCTGAAAGCAGATTTGTTTCCCCTTCAGAAACTTGGCTCTGTGTGATGCAAGGGCAAAGAGGAAGCAGAGGAATAAGTGAAACACATTCTCCTGCAGCTGTCTCCATGGAGTTCTGCTGAATTTCCTCTCCAGCTGGTGGTGGTGGACTTGAGCTCAGCTTCTACTGAGCCCATCTCCTGCGTCGCACCAGCTTGGGAGCAACTTCTTTGAAAGTCTTATGCTGCTGGCTGGTGAACCCATGGGGCAAAGGCTGCCTGCCTGTGCTGGACTGGGGACTGTGGAGATCCTCCTCGTCCTCACAGGGATGTGTGGTGAGTGCTTTGTGTTGCTACATTTTGGGAAACCATACTGCAGTGCTTTCCTCTTCATTTCTCTGCAGCTTAATCATTGCTCCAAGTTCATAAGGTGCGTGGTTAAGAGCAACCTGTATGGGTTGCATGGGTGCTGGTGGAAGGAGAATGGATGCAGACTTCCAGACTCAGCAGAAGGCTTGAGTCTCTCCCAAAAGTGTTCTAAAATCTTCTAGAAGGTGGATGTCGCAAAAGGGGAGAAATTTTTACAGCAGAGTCAGATTGCAAATTAACAATGAGCAAACAGCCTACAGGGAACAAGGAGGATTTCGGTCCAGCTGTCCAAAACATAGATTTCTGGTAAAAAGAAAGCAGAGTGAATTGTAAAGGGATGATAGAGCTAGTCAAGTAAAGAGTGCAGAAATCAAGTGTGCTGAGTGAATGTGTTGTTGCCATTTTGATGGACTCAACTATATGTTGTAGAGCTTGAATGGCTGAAAAAGAGGGGGAATGGGAATTACCTGCCATATGATGGGCAGTAAGTGTTGTGAGGTTGATGTGCTTGGAGCAGGTGGATCTGAGACAGCAGGGAAGGTGTCTGCAGAAAATAAAGGAGATCTTACAGCCCTTGTGCTGTGGTCAAGGCTGTTCATCCAACAAAGCCACGTGAGGTCTGTGAATGCAGCATCTGAGTGCAAAATTGCTCCCTGCTCGAAACTGCCCCTACAAAGAGCCTGCAACTCAACCATTTAATTGCTAAATTATGTTTAGGCATGTAAGTTCATCCTGAAGCAGACATGCTTAAAAAGTAATTGGCAAAATGTCCTAATGTATTTTGGCTTTTCTTGTCTAGAGGAACTGTAGTCTTTTCTGTTTGCAGGTGGAAAATCTGGGGTTTGCTCAAGGGCCAGCTGCCATTTGTCCTTGTCAAAATTATTATAATAAAATTTTAATCTTATTATATCTTCCTCTTGCTGATTCCTTTAGCATAGGGAAGACGGGTAGACACTGTCAAGATGCTCTCCATCTCGATCTTTTCTTCTCCAAGATTTCCCATCGACTTCTCCTTCCCTTCATTCTCATTGTCAGCATCGAGTCCTGCCCAAATCAGGCTGGTGAATGGCCCTGACCCCTGCACGGGACGTTTGGAGGTATTCTACAACAGCACCTGGGGGACGGTGTGTGATGACCACTGGGACCTCGCAGGAGCCCACGTGGTGTGCCGGCAGCTGAGCTGCGGGATGGGGCTGTCTGCTGTTGGTGGGGCTCGGTATGGGCGAGGAAAAGATCCCATCTGGTTGGACAACGTGCAGTGCACTGGGAGGGAAGCTGCTCTTTCTGAGTGCCGGGCACGGCCCTGGGGAGCCCACAACTGTGGGCATGGGGAGGACGTCAGCATTGTGTGCTCAGGTGAGGCTTGCTCCCATCTTGTCTTGGGAGCTTCAGGTGACATCCAGAGGTCCCATCCAACCCGAAGCACTCTGTGATTTTGTCTTGCACCAGCTACTGGGGACAGCTGAAGTATGAAATGGTGGGCAAAACATCTACTGTCCCTCCTTTGTGAAGGCTGAGCTTTTGTGGTACACAGAGCATGGGGCTGGGAAGAGGTCCTGCTAATGTCATAGAATCACAGAATCACAAAATCATAGAATCACAGAATGGCTTGGCTTGGAAGGGACTTTACAGACCATCAGTTTCCAACCCTCCTTTCGTCTTTCACCAGATCAGGCTGCCCAGAGCCCCATTCAGTTTGGCCTTGAACACTTCTAGGGATGGAGGAATCCGTAGCCTCCCTGGGCAACCTGTTCTGGTGATTCACCACCCTCACAGTCAAAAATTTCTTCCTTATATCTCTGTTCACCTCTGTGAATATTCATATCCACAGTCATTGTCCCCTTTTGAACTGAGCACAGGACATTGTTATAATAAAGTCGAGTCAATATGGCTGAGAGCATTCACGACATGAGTTATGCCATCCTACAGCAGCCTTTCCTGGAGCACACAGTTCTCCATTAGCACCCGCTTTGGGATGAGATGGACCACTTCTCACCCACAGATGAATGCGTGCCCTGCAAAGATTCTGATAATTTCTTCCTAAGCATTGAGGGTGATTGCACACCCAGCAAAGTTTGTGATCATTTGCTGTTAAATATTGTAGGTGATTGAACGCCCAACAGTGTCTCTACTCAATTGCTCCTAGGCATTGTAGATGAGTGCATGCCCCACAAAGTTTCTATCGTCTGGTCCTAAGCATTGTAGGCGATTGCATATCCAGAAAAGTTTCTGATCATTTGCTCTAGTTGCTCCCAACTGTTGTAGATGAGTGTATCTCTGATCCTTTGCTTCTTGGGGTTTTTCAGGGGCACCTAATCCAGGTGAGACCCAAGTCAGGCTGGTGAGCGGCTCAAGCCCTTGCTCTGGCAGAGTGGAAATCTTCCACAATGGCAGGTGGGGCACCGTGTGTGATGATGGATGGAAGATGACGGCTGCTGAGGTGGTGTGCAGGGAGGTGGGCTGTGGCTCAGCTCTGTCAGCCCCCCGTTGGGCTACCTTTGGGCAAGGGGCAGGACAGATCTGGCTGGATGATGTGACCTGTGCTGGGACGGAGGCTGCCCTTTCTCAGTGCCAAGCCAAAACCTGGGGAAGACACGATTGCACCCACAGAGAGGATGCTGGTGTTGAATGCTCAGGTAACTCAACCTCCTTCCCCCTCAGGGCTGGCACTGTCCTGGGCCATCCTGGTGTTTGGCACTTGTTTCTTCCCAGAACCAACGCAAGTACGTCTGGTGAACGGCTCCAGCCGCTGCTCAGGGCGAGTTGAGGTCCACCACAACCAGCGCTGGGGGACGGTGTGCGACGACGGCTGGGACCTTGGTGATGCAGAGGTGGTGTGCAGGCAGCTGGGTTGTGGAGCAGCAGTGTCAGCCCCTGGCAAAGCTGTGTTTGGGCAGGGACACGATCCCATCTGGCTGGATGAGGTGAACTGCACGGGGATGGAAGGGGCCATCACTGAGTGTAGCTTGAAGCCCTGGGGAGACCATAACTGCAAACATAATGAAGATGGTGGTGTTGAGTGTTCAGGTGAGTGTCCAGCTCATGAGTTGAAGTTTTTCTGTAGGTACTCTAGCATCTAATTTTAGTTTGCTTTCCTCCATGCACATTGTTTTCCCATGCGTATAATGCCATTGCAAGTAACAGTGCTTGGGTGATAACTCCATTCTTGTAGGCATCCATCAACAGATTACCTAGGTATGTGTTTGTTTATGATAATCCTCCTTCTGACACCTTAACATATCAATTCTGAAATGGCTTGCCATGTCCATCGTTCCAATATGTATTCTCAGAGGAGGCATTTGGCCATCAATGCTTGCCATGCATTGCCGTTACCCTAACCCTAACCCTAACCCTAACCCTAACCCTAACCCTAACCCTAACCCTAACCCTAACCGTATTCCATTTTTATGTCCCAATTTTCTTCTGTATGTCTAGAGATGGTTCAAGATTGAAGGATATTTTAAACCACAGGTGTCAAACCTTTTGGCTAGCCTGAGTTACACTGAGTGAAAAGAAATTATCTTGCTCCACAAATAAAGTATATAAAATATATTCAACGTATATAAGTAGCAAAACTTAATTTTTTAAAAAATATTTTTTATTAAAATATAAAAAAGAGCAACAAGACCATAAAACTAGTGGGATAGCTGACCTTGTTTTTGTGAAACTAATGCATCAGTCTGGTTTGATGGCAGTGGTTGCAGTTCTCAGTGAATTCTCAAGGTGTTTGTCACATATTTTTGATTAAATTTTACTCCTCTTGTGTTTCATTCTTGAATATTGTTGTTCAAAAATGTATGTACTACCAAAAAGTGATGGTGTGAATGAGGTTGTGAAGGGAGGGATGTTCTTCTCTGGTAAGAGAGGTCTTATAAAAGAGATATGATCATATTTTTCTTTAATTTGAATCTCTGATTGCTGCTCTATACATTCTATTTGAAAATTTGCAGGTAATATATTTACATCGACCAAAAATGGAGTCACAAATATACAAAAAAATTGATTTTTTTGGGAATCTTGAAACCTCTCCTCAAATTCCTTCATCAAAATAGAAGGCATGGCTGCATATTTTTCACTGAATAGTGACCGAGGTTGGGCCAGGCTGGGACTTTTGGCAGGAAAGAGCTGCCACCATGGTGGCTCAGCGGCTGGGTCTGGGCCATGGTTCTGACATACCTGTTTGAAATCATTCCCTCTTGTCATATCAGACCTTGTAAAACGTTAGTCTCCACCTTTTTTATAAGCTCCTTTTAAGTACTGGAAGGCCACAACGAAGTCTCCCTGGAGCCTTCTCTTCTCCAGGCTGAATAACCTCAGCTCATAGGAGAGCTTCGTAGGAGAGATGCTCCACCACTTGGAGATTGTATGGTTGCACCCAGTTGCAAACCCCAGAAAAACACCTACTTCAGAAGACTTGAATGTCCCTCTTAACTCATTTTTCTCACTTTCCCTTCAGATCCTACAGAGTTACGGCTGGTGAATGGCCCAAACCGCTGTGCTGGGCGAGTTGAGGTGCTCCACCACCAGCAGTGGGGAACTGTGTGTGACAACGACTGGGGCATGGAGGATGCTGAAGTGGTGTGCCGGCAGCTGGGCTGCGGTGCTCCGATCTATGCTCCAGGCTGGGCTAGGTTTGGCAGAGGCTATGACCCCATCTGGCTGGAGAAAGTGAACTGTTCAGGGACGGAGTCTGCCCTTAGTGAGTGCACAGCCCAGTCGTGGGGATTCCACAGCTGCCACCATGGGGAAGATGCCAGTGTGGTGTGCACAGGTAACCCTATGCCACTTTCCTCATGTCTGTTTATAGGGCAAGCCATGCTGCCACTGAGAATAAAGGTGTTCTGAAGGCAATGGGATGATTATATGATTCCTGCTACCAAGAAGTGATGCAAGGATGATCCCATCTCTGCTGCTTCTCCCATTCTTCCATGCTCATTTTTAGCTCAAGGGAATAGACAATGAGCTTCTCACTGGACTCTCGTCGTGATGAGTCCCATGAGGTTTCCTATCCAGTAAAGGCATTACATGCTGGGGCCGAGAATCATGGCCCTTCACAAGATCTCCTGTGCCCAGGGTGATCATAGAATCATAGGCTTAAGTTGGAAGGTGCCTTAAAGATCACTTAGTTCCAACCCCCCTGATCTGAGTTGCCGCCCAGCAGCTCAGGCTGCCCAGGGCCAACCCAGCATTAGACACCTCTAAAGATGGGGCAACCACAGCTTCTCTGGGCAGCCCATGCCAGTGCCTCACCACCGTCTGAGTAAATCATTTCCTCCCAATATCTAACCTAAATCTCCCCTCTTTTAGTTTAAAAACATTCCCCATTTGTCCTATCACTATCTGCCCATGTGAAAATTGGTCTCCCTCCCATTTATAAGCTTCCTGCAAGTACTGGAAGGTCACAATGAGGTCTCCCCTGAGCCTTGTCTTCTCCGGGTTGAACACCCCCATCCCTCAAACTTTCTCCGTAGGAGAGGTGCTGCAGCCCTCTGAGCATCTTCATGCCCTCCTCTGGACCTGCTCCAACAGTTCCACATCTTTCTTGTTCTGGAGGCCCCAGGACTGGACACAGGCCTCCAGGTGGGTTGGTGATTATCTCCAGCAGCTCTTTCAGAAATCTTTTTTGTATGTCTTTTATTTCAGACCCGATGGCGGTTCAGCTGGTGAATGGACCCAGCCGCTGCGCTGGGAGAGTCGAGGTGCTGGTGCAGCACCAGTGGGGGACGGTGTGCGACGATGGCTGGGACATGAATGATGCCAATGTGGTGTGCTGGCAGTTGGGCTGCGGGGTGGCTGTCGCAGCTCCGGGCTTGGCTCACTTTGGCCAGGGACGTGGTCCCATCTGGCTCACTGAGGTCAGATGCACAGGGACAGAAGATGCTCTCTCCAGATGCAGTGCCAGGTCTAAAGGAGTCCACGCGTGTCACCACGGAGAAGATGCCAGTGTGGTGTGCTCAGGTAGCTGCTTTTCATCTGCTGATGAGCAGATGGGTACTAACACTGCAGGGGCTCAGTAGACCGGTTTTCCATTTACACTTGTGACAATGCTGTTCCCATCTGTGGGTCTTTGAATAACTCTGAGGCTGAAGTGGGGATTTCAACTAATGTCTCACTTGNAGTAAATAGCTTTTATCTCAGCCCACAGGTTCTACCGTATTTATTCCTTAATTCTCTCCCCCGTCCCACTTGGGAGGGAGGATTGTGAGCGAACGACTGTGTGGGACTGAGCTATCTGCTGGGTCAAACCGCAACAACTAAAAGGAGTGAGATTTAGGTTAGATACTGGGAGGAATATCCTTTACTCAAAGGGTGATGAGACATCAGAACAGATTGCCCAGAGAAGCTGTGGATGCCTCATCCCAGGAAATGTTCAAGGCCAGGTGGGATGGGGCCCTGGGCAGCCTGAGCTGATGGGTGGCAACCAGCCCACAGCAGGGGCCTGGAATTGGATGGGCTTTAAGGGCCCTTCCAACCCAAGTCATTCTGTTATTCTGTGATTCTATGGTTCACTCTCCATGTCACATCAAGCACTTGGTCTCTCCTTCACCAGGTCTACCACCATGAGGTGACATTCTACCTCCTTCCATTTCAGACCCTACCGAGGTCCGGCTGGTGAATGGCTTAAACAACTGCTCTGGGAGAGTTGAGGTGCTGCATAACCAGCGATGGGGAAGTGTGTGCGATGATGACTGGGACTTGAATGATGCAGAAGTGGTGTGCCAGCAACTGGGCTGTGGTGCAGCCATATGGGCTCCACCTGCAGCTCGATTTGGGCAGGGCTATGAACCCATCTGGCTCGATGATGTGAACTGCACAGGCTCAGAGGCTGCCCTCTCTGAGTGCAGAGCCAAACCATGGGGAGACAGTAATTGTAACCACAAAGAAGACGCCAGCGTGGTGTGTGTAGGTAAGCTACCCGTATTCCTTCATGGTGCAGCTCTGGAAGAAGCAATGTTGGCATCCCTGGTAGACTCCATACATTACTATGTCCCTTAAGGGAAGCATATGGACAGCTCAATGGAGAAACATCTCTATTTTATTCATGTTAAGTCTCTTGCCTCTGTGTAAGTACCTATTTCAGGTTGTTGGTGAACAGTAGCTCCTCTTGGCTACCATGAAGACTTTTTCCTAGGAGAATGAGTGTCAGTCTCCAACCATCACCTTGCTTTTCTCCACAGGCCCTTGTCTGGTCCCTTGGGCTCCCTTTCCATACATGCATGGTGCTATCATGATACACGTTTTTACTGTACTATAAAGTCCCTTTGCACACTGAGCCTCCCCTCTACCATGGGTCCATCCGGTCTAGTTGTACTGCCAGGACCTCCTCTCACTCCGCTGCACCAAGTTGAGGTGTCTACACTAAGGTTCCTCCGTGTGAACTAGGTGGCTGAACCTAGTCCCGTTAAAGTCTAAGGTGACCTAGTCAATACAGATAATTAATGCTCAATACAGCTAAACCCACTGTAAATCAGTCATGGATATTTGGCCACATGAACCATGTTTTTTTTTGGATGCCTGAGGACATGTAGAATGAGATTAAATGCTTATGTTTATGCCAGTGGTAGTCTCCATATCACATTGCATCCGACCACTGTTCAAGGTCCCATCTTCCACACTTGTGCGTTTGACCTGCACGTGTCTTTCTTAATTCCAGGACCAACCCAGCTCCGGCTGGTGAATGGCTCTAATCGCTGCTCTGGGAGGGTGGAGGTCCTTCGCAACCAGCGCTGGGGGACAGTGTGTGACAATGGCTGGGACCTGAGTGATGCAGAGGTGGTGTGCCAGCAGCTGGGCTGTGGGACAGCCGTGTCAGCTCCAGGCTCAGCTCACTTTGGGCAAGGGTCTAACCCTATCTGGCTGGAAGATGTTGAGTGCACAGGGATGGAAGCTACCCTCTCTGAATGCAAGTCCAGGACGAGGAAACCAAGTAAATGTAACCATGGTGAAGATGCTGGTGTTGTGTGCTCAGGTAATTTTTTCTTGAATAGTATTATTCACTATTCTAACTAAAAGATACTTAGATTAGATGTTAGGAGGAAGCTCTTTACTCACGTGGTGGTGAGGCCCTGGCACAGATTGCCCAGAGAAACTGTGCCCCATCCTTGGAGGCGTTCAAGGCCAGACTGGATGGGGTCCTGAGCAGCCTGATCTGATGGTGTGGCAACCAGCCCACGGCAGGGTGTTGGAACTGGGTGACATTTAAGGTCCCTTTCAACCCAAGCCACTCTGATTCTATGATACAAGAGAGTATTGCAGTGTGCGGAGGAAGGAGGAGTGTATCCGTGCTGGATAGCACCAAGACCCACAGAAGAACTCAGGTTCTGCAGGTTCAGTGACTGGGCTTGCCAATAAAACCTTGGGGAGGCGACAGACCATAGCAATCCAAGATGCTGAGCTGGTGATGGGCACAGGGATCTGAGCAAAGTAATGAGAGACATACAACCTAGTCTCAGAGAGACAGGAAGAAAGAGGCTTTTCTTAGGGACCTAGAGAGATTCAAAGTGTGATGCAATCAATAAAACAACTAAAAGCTGCTAAATTGATGGCAGGGTAGGAAGAAAGGGCCTATTGTGCAAGGACACAGTGATCAGAAAGAGAGATTTTTACAAATTCCATTGTTTGTATTCTTTTCCAGTAAGTATGGCCGATTTTTATCTGTCTCAGAAGTTTTAGCTGATGCTAATTAAAACCTTGCTTTAAGTACACAAAGCATCTCTGATGTTTAGGGGCATTCAGTATAACAACAGGAGCAAGCACTTCCTTCCCAAAGGTCCAGGTGACTCAACACCCCTGAGCACCACGACAGCACAACATGTGGGCACAGATGCCTGCCAGTGTTTTGGTGCTAAAAGTGTCCGAATTGCAAGGTTGTTGGCCATTGAAAAAGCTTTTTGGCATGTCATTTTTAATGGCAAGTAATGCATTCCTTGGTTATCAATATCATAAAAGGAGCAAAGATCAGTGACATGCTTTAGCTATATGATCAGTGTGAGCAGTGCTCGCATGGAATAAAACTTTCAAAAAATGCATGCGTCTCCTTTCAGATCCCACGGCATTGCGACTGGTGAATGGCTCAAACTTCTGTGCCGGGAGAGTTGAAGTGCTCCACAAGCAGCTGTGGGGATCTGTGTGCGATGATGACTGGGACATGGAGGATGCTGCCGTCGTGTGCCGGCAGCTGGGCTGCGGGACAGCGCTCTCAGCCCCTGGGAAAGCTTGGTTTGGGCAAGGGCATAATGCCATCTGGCTGGATAATGTGAACTGCACGGGGAGAGAAGACAACCTCTTGGAGTGCCCGGCCAAGCCGTGGGGGGGACACAACTGTCACCACGGGGAAGATGCTGGTGTGGTGTGTTCAGGTAACATGGTCCCATTTGGTTTGGAAAAGGGGTTGGGCATGGTGGTGTGGTCTCTTTGCTTAGAAGGCAAAGACAGATGGAGAATGAAGATGGGATTTCATTCAATGCAAATTGAGTCTTGCATTTCCACACTTCACTTGACTCGCTAGAGTAGTAGGCCCATGGTCACCATGATGAATGCAATGGTGACCCAAAGTCACCATGCACCATGTTCAATAGAATCGTCCCTCTCTGGGCAGCCTGTGCCAGAACCTCACCACTCTCTCAGTGGTGTTCTGAGTGAAGAACTTCCCCCTGACATCCAATCTAAACCTTCCCTCCTTCAGCAACCATTCCCCCTTGTCCTATCACTATCTACTCTTGGAAAAAGTTGATCTCCCTCCTGTTTATAATCTCCCTTGAAATACTGGAAGGTTGCAATGAGGTCTCCCCGCAGTCTTCTCTTCTCCAGGCTGAACAAGCCCAGCTCCCTCAGCCTGTCCTCTTAGGGGAGGTCCTCCAGCCCTCCAATCACCTTTGTGGCCTCCTCTGGACCCTCTCCAACAGCTCCACATCTTTCCTGTATTGGAGGCCTCATCCACCAGGACCCCCAGGTCCTCTGCAGGGCTACTCTCAAGGAATTCTTCTCCCAGTCTCTGTAGGTGCCTGGGATTACTCTGACCCAAGCGCTGCACATTGCAATTTGCTGTGTTGAACCTCATTAGATTCACATGGGCCCACCTTTCAAGTTTGCTGAGGTCCCGCTGGATGGCATCCCTTCCTTCTATGGTGTCCACCATACCGCTCAGCTTGGTGTCCTCAGCAAACTGCTGAGGGTGCACTAAATGCCCTCATCGATGTCATAGATAAAGATGTTAAAGAGCACTGGTCCCAAGGCAGATGTCTGTTTATTTCCTTGGGTAGCTCCGGATGAAGAGAAATTTGCTTTCTTCCCATAGGCTCCGTTACAGTCAGACAACCACAGCCTACGCCACTGCTCCCACTGATAGCCTTGGTCATTGTTCCAGTGTTGATACTGGTCTGTGGGGTAGTTCTGTACCAGAAGAGGCGACAAATGAGAAACATGGCTTTTAATTCCCCTCCAGGTGAGCTCTGCTGTGGGCAAAGAGGGAAATGGAGTTTGCAGAAGTGTGTAGTCGAAAGCCAGCTTCACCAAAACATCAATGCCAGGAGTCTTTGGGCAGATTTTTTTCCTGTGGCTCATATTGGAAAGGATTTCCAATACTGATTTGACTCTTTCCTTCTCTGCTGATGCTTTTCTTTTTTCTCTTTCTTTTCACTGTTCTCGTTTCACTTCAGCATCGTATTTCCTTCTGAATTACTGACGCACTTGGTAGTGGGATGGCCCTTCGAGTGGGATCACCTTCTCAAATGCTGACTGTTCATCAGATGGAAGCTCTGAGCAGAGGGATGGCTCTGTGGGTTCCCAGCTCCCTCCTCAGATGGGCAGTGGGAATATTTCACCTTTAACCAAAGGGTGAGAATAGACCAGGAACTTTGTCTCTTCCTGAATTTTAGGGATGTGGTGGAGGCTCTTGGAAACCAGGGTTGAACAGCTAGAGCTGCCCATGTTGAAAAATCACACATTGTCTTTTCAAAAATAAGGGACAGGGCTAGGCTCTGGTGCTGCTTGTTTTATGAGGACTTTCTTCTAGTCTTTTCACTTCAGGAAAAGGACAAGATAGTGGGAAAGCAGTGGAAAAAACCACTTCCAAAGGACTGGGACTTCCAGAGATGTTGCTGTGAGTCCAAAAGAACACATCCATCTACCTCACCGATGTGAAGATCACTACTGGGCCTATAGTATCATAGAACCATAGAATAGTTTCACTTGGAAGGAACCTTAAACCCAAACAGCTGCAAACCCCTGCCGTGGTCTGGTTGCCACCCACCAGATCAGGCTGCCCAGGGCCCCATCCAACCCAGCATTAAACACCTTCAGAGATGGGGCATCCACAGCTTCTCTGGGCAGCCTGTGCCAGTGGCTCACCACCCTCTGAGTAAATCATTTCCTCCTAACATCTAACATAAATCTCCCTCTTTCAGTTGAAAAGCACTCCCCCTTGTCCTATCACTATCTGCCTGTGTAAAATTTGTTTACAAGCTCCAATGTGTGACCCAACCAAGGACGTAACCTTTTCAGGATCTATCCTGTTTCTGTGCCAAAAGCTGAAAGCACATGTTAAGAGGAGTATCATCTGTAGGCTCTTTCCACCTAGATGGAAGCTTGGGTTGGTGGATCAGTGTGTGGTTTTGGGGTGTAGGAAAGAGGTACCTTGGGGTGAAGAGCACTCTGTCTGGACCAGATGTTGGGTCAAGGTTGGTTTCTACAAAACAGGCTTCACCTCTGAATGCTGGCAGGGTGATGGTGATATGACCAGTGTTCCAACTGTTAGTCAAGCCAAGGCGATTTGTACTGTCTCCAAAGTAGTGAGCATCCTCACGGGTCTTGTAAAAAAGAAGAAAACTCATGCATAATTCTCTGGATGGACGCATGGATCAAACCATTAACTAAATCCCTGTGCTCTGCAGGCTTTGTGTGCATGGAGGAGATGTCTGTCTCTGAAATGTACACCATGACTTGTGGAATAGAGCAAGTGGCAACAAACGAGCTTTCTGATGGGGATGACAGCAACAAGAGAGCTCAGCTCCTGTGATCACCTCAGACACAAGACTCCAGCAATGCAGCTCCATCCCAATGCACAGCCCTTTCACCACGAAGGGCTCTGGACATCTCCACAGAGCTAGGTCACCAGAGATGAACACATCACCTGTTCCCATGCCCACTTCAATCAGATACTCCAAGCAATGCAGGGCATGACATAAAATGTGGCACCAACGGTCTGCGTGCAAAAGACAATTGATGCATAGAAATATTTCAGGTTTCTGCTTTCATTTTTTTTGGTGCATTTCTGAAAATAAAAATAATTAGATAACACTTAAGCAATGTTGATGTTTCCTCTCCTTTTTCTCCTTCTCCTCCTTCTCTTCCTCCTCCTCATTCTCCTGGTTCTCCTTCTCCTTCTCCTCCTTCTTCCTCTACAGCTGTTAAGCTGTTAGCTTTGCCAACACCACCAATAAAAGCTCAGGTGAGGCCTCTTGTAGACATTCAGAGCCACCAGAGATGTCTTAACTCTCTGACATTGGCACGGATGAAGGCTTGGGGTGCTGAGAGATGACTGAGCAATCTAGAAAACAGAAGATGACTTGCATGACGTGGAAAGCATCTGTGTGCCCAGGAGAAAAGGCATAACAAGACAAAACAGGCCAACAGCAAAGAAAACGAATGAATAAAGGTTGGTCCTACAATTTGCAGGACACTTGCATACACCAGACAGAACTCTGGCCAAGTCTATGGCTGTGGTGTATATGGGGGAGTGTTTAAGTTTTGTGGAAATGTTTCTGAGTAGTATCTCTGTGTTAACCTTATAATAAGCCTTGTATGAACAGTTAGTAGTCCAGTTGATGGTGATGTGGGGAATATTTGATCAATGCCTGCAAGGATGTGGGCACTGGGGTCTACTGCACTATGGGTGGAAAAAAGGACCTACCCGGGGTAGCTTATTCACATGCTTCCTGGTTTCTGCCACTTTCCTTGGTGCTTTGTTCACCTCCTACTCTTCTCTCCATCTAAAAGTCAATGGCATTCATGTTCCCCATGCAAGTGGGGTTGGCAGTGGCTCACCACGGATTAAAGTATTTTTCCTTAGTGTGATGCTCATGGAGTTCCTTCTGCCTCCTGTCTTTCTTTCTTTTTTCAGATTTACTTATTTTTACATGTTTTCTGATGTTACATTTCTGACAGACTGTCTGGTCGTTCCTTATCTATCTTCAAATCAGTTTTGCACCAAATGGACTTTATACTTTCATCTGCTTTGGGTCCTTTTTCTTTATCCTCTTTGTTCTCCGGACTGTTTTTGTCCAGATCCAGGTCTGTATGCTGACAACCGGTCAGTTGCATATAGCCTTGAGATTTCCAGTGTGCCCCATCTCTTATCATCCCACTCTCCACACGCTTCTCAAGGCCTCTGCTGCATACCAGACTTATGACCCTATAGTTCTGCTTCTCCTGTCACTGCACTGGCAAACCAGAGGTCATGGTGGCTCCTGCCTGTCTTCTGCAGCAGGTGTTCCCACATTAGAGAAATAAAATAATGAAGGTACAGCCTAAACTACAAAACGAAAGAAACTGAGGCCCAAAGTTGAACATTGCTTATACTTAGCATCTTCATTCTCCTGCCAGGTGATACTAGACGTGGTTTGGGAGATAACAATCTTTGTGGGCTGCTTCTGAAGGGTGGGAGAGCCTCTAGCAGGGGTGGACATTGTCCCCTTTGTCACTACCCTTATGACCCAGTGACCATAAAGAGGTCATGGTAATGAAGAGCTCCTTCTCTGAAATGCAGGCAAGCTTTGCAGAGTAAGATTTTTTATTAATATTTATTCTTGTTCCTAAAGCTGTGGTTCTCACCCACTTTGACATGGGGTTATTCTCTACCTAGGAAACACAGTTCCCTTTTCAGCTTTTTCCTTGCATGGTTCAGAAGAGTTCAGCTCCAGGGTGCCCCCACATAGCTGGGCAGTGACCTTATGCTTCCAATCCTTCCACTACTCAGCACATGAGAAATTCTGGAAACTTCTCTGCATGGATCCGGTTTAGATCCAGTGAACTGGGTACGTGATCAGAGCGGTTCAGCTGTCTCTTTGCGATGAGCTGGAAGTTGAGATAGAAGAATGAATCACCAGTGTGGTGGGACTGGTGATCCATCCACCACCCCACAGCTCCCCAGATGTTAAGTTTGAATCTACCATCAGCCCACCCTATAATTTACACATCTTTGTTTACAGGGTGGCAAGTAATGGTTGAGAGTGGGATGAATCTCTCTTAATGGTAGAAATGGGATCTGGATAGCTTAGTCTATGTGTCTGGCGGCACTGAGGCACGTAAGGAACCTTGCAAAAAGGAATTCATGCACATGCATGAGTCTCCAGAACATCTGAGGTTGGACTGCGACAGGCTGTTCTCCATCATGTTTGAAAAGTCGTGGCTGTCGTATACTGTTGATTAGGAAAGAAACTGAGATGCAAAGACTTCTCTTGTCTTGTGTCCCAGTCTTGTAGAGAACCGTTCACAGTACCTAGCTCTTGTCACATAAATGTTCTTGCAGATTAGTTTGGAGACTGCAAGGTATCCACAGGATAGTGTTTCTGAGAGTGTTTGCCCTTGAATAATAGTGTTTTCCTGCCATCTAGCTATGCATCCATGAAATGCAATGAAATGGAATTGATTGTGCAACATGTATGGCTTTGAATGTTCTTTTTTCTGGTCTAACATAGAATCAGAGAATATCCCAAATTTGAAGGGACATACAAGAACCATTAAGTTCAACTACTGGCTCCACACCAGGTATCCAGCTGCTAACAAGTTCTCTGAAATCGTTGTCTCTGTGTGTTTCAGCATCCAAAAGAATCCAACAAAATGCATACTTTAAGAAAGGTGTTGAGGAGAAGACAAAGGGTTTAATACTCTAGATCTTCCATGTCTTTTGTACTGCATATAGTGTTGGTCACCATGTCTCAGGAACAAGAGCTGGTCCAGACAGTGCACAAAGGGCTGTGAGCTTCTGCAAGCTGCTACTGAAGGGCATTTGCTCTCACTCTGCTCTGCCTCCCTGGCTCCACCATCCTTCTGCTGCATAACTGCTGTTGGGGCTGGCAATGCTGAGCAGGATTGTGACGAATGACCAAGGCTTTTTGTGTGCTGAGCAGATCATTATTCTATTCTATTCTATTCTATTCTATTCTATTCTATTCTATTCTATTCTATTCTATTCTATTCTATTCTATTCGACTCGACTCGACTCGACTCGACTCGACTCTATTCGACTCGACTCTATACTGTTCTGTTCCTATCTGGTTTTCTGAGGCTCCTAATGAAAAATGAACTTTCCTATGTCATAGTTCACTCCACCTTAGCATTAAGGACTCTAAGCGAATCATCCAATCTTCCACTCAGCTCTAATGGGGGCCAAAAAGACAAGCTAGAATGGAGTTGTAGACATGTAAATTAAGGGAGACGATTCCCAATCCTTTTCAACAGGCCAACTTCTGTGTTTTGCAGGGATGAAGCAGGTTGCATGTAGGAATTCAATATGAGCAGGAAGGTTTGGATTCTCCCAAGGCTAAAAATATTCAGAAGAGAGAGCTGCAAGGCTTCCTGTTGCAGGAGCAGAGCTGCTTGGAGGGCAGGAGGTGGGGACAGAAGGGGGAGCCACTGGGCTATAGCAGTGAGGCCGCATAAACCACTTCCAACCAGAGGGCTCAATCCCAGGGACATCAGGGAGAAGGAATCAGTGCAGGAGGAGTTCTGTGCATGAAAGCTCGATTTATGTAATCAGAAGAAGCCATCTTGTGCTATCCCCATGACACTGCAGGACAGCCGAGGTGCCCTTGGGTCTGGCACGTATCACAAGTGACTTGGGTGCAGAGAGGGTTGTGTTTGCTCTGCATTTTCCTGGAACAGCTCTCTGTTTCACAATTCGGTGACATGAGCAAGCTCTGGCACGGGGCAGAGGGTCACCTTCTGGCACAGCTTCACACAAAGCCCGAGTGGCCGAGGGGCAGAGGAAGAGGAGGGCTGGCAAAGCAGAGAAAAGCCCAGGGCAAAGGAGGGAACAGGAAGAGGGCTGCTGCTGCAATGCCTGTCACTCCCATCTGCCCCAGTTCCTCTCTGTCCATCCCAGTTGGCCAGTGGGACACAGCACTGGGCTGCTGGCTCTCACCAGGACGTTCTGCTCCAGCTTCCAGCCCATAGGCGTGTAAAGATGGGGCTGCCAGGCGGTCTCCGTCCCTCACCCAGGTACTCCTGGGGCAGAAACCAACCCAGCTGCACTGGAGCCAAGATCGTGGGGGTTCTCCTCCTGATGGTGTGCCATGGGGGTGAGTGATGCTTTCCTTCTGATCACAGGGGTCCCACACGCCATGTGTGCTCCTCCAGCACGTTCTCCAGTGCTTCTTGGAGTACAACACAGGCTGCTCAAGGGTCCTAGCATGCATCTGTTGGGGGGAGAGCTCACTGAGGCCTTCCAGCAGCCCAAGGGAGCGTATTGAGAGGAAGGAGACTGCCATTTAACACTGTCTGACAGTGACAGGACAAGGGGGAAGAGCTTTCAACTGAAAGAGGAGAGATTTAGGTTAGATGGTAGAAGGAAATTCTTTGTCCAGAGGGTGGTGAGGCACTGGTACAGGCTGCGCAGAGAAGCTGTGGATGCCCCATCCCCGGGAGTGTTCAAGGGCAGGTGGGTTGGGGCCCTGGGCAGCCTGGTCTGGTGGGTGGCAACCAGCCCACGGCTGGGGAGTTGGAACTGGGTGGGCTTTAAGGTCTCTTCCAACCCAAGCCATTCTCTGATTCTCTGATTCTCTGATCGGGGGGAAGGAGGAATGACTTGTAATGGTTTTGGAGTCAGCAGAAAGGTCTTTCCGTGAGGCTGTCCCTGCAGACTGTGCTNCTGGACTGGGACTGCCTGGGGGAGCTGTGAAATCTCATCCCTCGCCCAAGACCATGCCAAGAAATACCTCAGCTCTGCTAATGCTCCGTGGTGGGGTTGACTTGTTATTGCTTATCAGATTTGTTATTGCTTCTAGGAAAAATGAGGAAAGTGAGCAAAATGCCCACAAGACTGTACTTTTAGTGTGGGGAATGGAGAGCTTGCAAACTGGAAAGCGTGTGCCTGCAGTGCATCCGTTTCAGACTCCTCTTGAAAGCTCCTTTCAGGGGTGTCTTTGTAAAGATATTTTCCTGCTCCCAGCCCTCATAAAGAAAAGAACGGAGCTACTGAAGCCTGCATGCTGAGGCCCAGCGGGTCCCCTTCAGCAAGGCTACAGCTCCCCGGTTCCTGCTCGTATCTGAGAATGATGCAGGGATTTGATTTGTAAACTGTTTCTTCCTCTTTCTGTTCTCTGTGGCTTCCCAAGCGCTCTATCTGCTCCCTTGCTTACTGATTTGGTGAAATCCTTGCACTTTCCTGATCAAGGGTGTCAAGTCTTCACTAAAGGTCCCAACTCAGGCATGTGATATACTTCCAAGAGATTAATATAAACAGTGGAGAGTGACAGGCCCCTGCAGAAGGCAGGTCCCATTCTGGGTGGACGGTGCTGCCCCTTGCTCTGCTCTGGTAGGAAAAGGATAGAAGGAGGAAGAGGTGTTCAGCTGCTCACATTTACGCAGTTTTAGAGGATGGGGCACCTGGCTGAGGGAACATGCAGACACCAGGTCCCAATGCAGCTTATGTCTCAGCACTGGGAGCAGCAAAACTGTGCAAGAGCTGAGCACAGATCGGTCCCCGAGCCCTTTGGAAATCACTGTCAACGGTCAAAAACTATTTACAGAATGCAACCACATGCCTCTTGAGCATTTTTTTTACGCTGACCGTTATGCTTTCTACAGTAGTCACTTCCTATTAACTGATGGCTCTCTTTTGTTAGTGCTCGTGCTAAGCGGGCGTAAGGGACTTGAAGCAATCTTTTGCTGCAGGTCTTGCGGGCTGTGAATAACTTCCTGTGGATAAGCACTTTTCCACTTCTCCAAACTCTGCGTGGAACTGTATCACGTGCAGTTTCTCTAGGGTGACACAACCATTTGTCTATTGCATGAGCAAGAAATGGACTCCTGGGCTGTGGGATCCATACTGATGTTCAGATGATTAAATTCAGGCATTTAGATACGTGGATGGGACTCAGCAGCATACAAACACTCAGGGCCATTTGAGATGCCTTGAGGTGCCCAGGGCATGTGGAATCATAGAATATCCTGAGT
>WBMW01003684.1:104047-161552 GCA_013396635.1 Penelope pileata | reverse complement strand
CCTGATGCGTGCCCCAGGTAAGCTTTGACTCTCTTCTGGTTGGGAAATAACAAAAGTGGCTAAGGAGATGGCACAGAGCAGAAATACATTCAGTTAATCGAGTTCATTTGACCAGGAAGAGATGCAATTTCACATTCATCTTTTGTTCACGCTACTTGAGTAGAAGGGAGAATTAACAAACACTGTACAATTTCTAATTTCTTATTCTGGGCTGAAAAGATTCCATCTATTTTCCCTGAGAAAAAAGAGAATCAACCAGCCTTCATACCTGAACACAACTTCCTTGCTATTTCCAAGCAGTCATGTAAGTCACTTGCACAGGGCACGAGGCAACAGTGTTTGAAACCGGGCTGCTCAGGCGTCCAGCTGAGATTTAAATCCCAGACAGAGATCCCTCAGCACCTCTATGCAACCTGCTTTCACTGATTCACCATCTTGTTTGCAAGTTTCTGGTCCAATACCTCATCCAAATTTCTCTTGATGCAATTTTCTATTTGTACAGCCCCCCCAGAAAAAGGGAAGGATTTAGACTCTTCCCTCCCTAATTTCATCCACTAAGAAAAAACAACAGGTTTGCCAGCTGTATTGTTGGCTGTCATCAATCTCTAAAATAATTTCAAACTCCAGTAACCCTGCAGTAATTCGACTTACAAAGAACCCAACTATAGTCAGCCTGTACACATTACTGGTTATGACTCAACATGCTTCAAGTTAATGTGAGTTTAAACTGTGTGTCTAGCTAAGCATTTTTATTTGAAGCTTAATAATGCTTATTAGAAATTACGGGGGGAAAAAGCACAAATCTGAAAGTGAAAAGAAACTCAGTGCTCATAAATGAAAAAACAGAAAGGCTTACGAACTCTGGGTTGCTAACAAACACACAATGAAACAGATCAATTAAAGTTACAAAACTGTGTTTGCAGAAGAGCTTAGATAATCTTTTTTCAAACTCATAATGCACAAAGTCTGCCAAGGAGCTTGTAGAGCCAACAGACAATCAAACCGCAGAATATAAATTCCCAGAATATTATTTTTCGATGTTTGAGCAAGATTCCTTCTTCATGGGACAAACAACAAATATGTTGTGGATAACAAATCACCACCACTGGGCAACACACAATATTTCTAAAAGACCTCCAGAGAAACAACGAATGGCTGTTTGCAATATCTTACTTTAAAACACTTACACGTCAAAGGCACCAAGTGTGATGTTAATCCAGTTATTAGGGCTTTGCAGAGACAGAGAGAACTACAGATTGTTATGCCTGCTGTCTGTACCAGGTCAATTGGCATAATCAATGTACAAACAGGAAGGTTGAGGAAAGGATGGCAGGTGCTCATCAAGGGAACGAAGTAGCTCCCAGAGAGAAATAACATCATGGACCAGTGCTCATCCAGCTTGGAAAGGAAAAACATAGGGGAAATGTAAGGCCTGTAAGCAAGGAAGTCACTACAAGAAAGAGCGGGACAGAATGGTTTCATGCCTCCTCTGACTGACAATAACTATTACACAATAATAATATATATATTTTTTGGCAGACATATTCAGAACACAGATGCTTTTCTACTATTTTAAGGCTTTTGCTTATCAAAAACAATACAAGTGGCATCACATGAAATTACACAGTGGCAGGTCCGGAAGAAACAAAAGCTGTCAGCTCCTCACTCACCGTGCCATATAGAACTTTTGGAGTGAGATATTGTAGATTCTAGAAGTTTACACGTTCCCAAGAAGCAACTGGGCAAATTGAGAGGAAAAAGATCTCCCAATAACCAGGCACTGTCTCTGGCTCAAAACACTGCTGCTCTTCTCAAGGCAAGCGGCATTTGCTGCTGCTGTTCTGGCCTTACCTGGATGCTTGATGCAATATGATGGTTTGTCTTTCCTGGTAACCAACACAATGTCATGGAAATACCAGGTTAGATTTTTTTTTTAAATGGTTTCTCTACAAATTATGAAGGCATTAAGTCTGTTCATCTCAAAATTTAAGATGTGCAACAAACTGATACAAAACAGCAAAGCCAGCAAACTCTGCAGGTTTTAAGTCTGACTGAAATCAAGACTATTTTTGTTAGAATAAAGGGTTAAATTAAAGATATCAGGGTGTTTTTTATCCTTGAAACTTCGGAATAAACAAAAAGAAAATAAGTCACATGAAAAGTTCTTTAAATGGTTTTAAAAACTACAGTCCAGATGTGTAATTAGTACCTACCCAATTATAACCCTAATTCCTAGTTTAACGCTCTACGGTGAGAAGCGTTCCAGTATTGGCATTAAGATTTTTTCCTGGTTATCCTTCAGCTGTTTGGAAACTCCTGGAACAAAAATATGCTCTTGAAGTGCTTTAGGATTTCACTTTTGGAAATCCAAGGCCTATAGGGATTAACAACAGCTCAAAGAAAAAAGTCGTTACACTTCTAATTTATTCTTACCCAGGTTCTTTAAAAGAACCTTTTTAAAATGTAAATGCATAATTTTCATTAACCTTTTGAAAAAGGCACTTGAACACAGCAAGGGAGCAGGAGAGTGGAGGACACTGGGCATCGCTGTGAGCGAGTCCAACAGAAGAAAAACACCTTTCCACATCATCAAAAGATCATGAGAAAAAGTGTTATTTGAGAAAGCAAGGAGTTGTCCAAGTGAAAAACTTGCAGCTTTCAGGAAGGAGAGTTAATAAAACCTCGCCAAGAGCCCAAGCCTTTACTGCTACAGGTCGAGACAGTCACCTAACGTTACAGCAAAGCACAGCAGGAGTCACAGAGCAGGGGACAGCAGAGACTGCCCAGCTATGACCCCAAACACAAAGAGACACAAGGGAACAGCTGAGAAATACCTGCAGCACTGCCAGATGAGAATCATGCTTGTTTGGGAGGAGCCCAGCAGAGTAAGCCCACCCAAAGTGTTCTCCCCAGCTATTTGTCCGATGGCTGAAGGAGGGGATAACACACGGAATGGCTGGCTGGCAACGCTGCAGTTGTCACGGTGCAGCACTATCAATCCAATGTCTCTGGTTGTTTTTTGTGGTTTTTTTTTAGGATTTTACATAGCTTAGGTGTTTATATCATGCCACCCTTATCTGAAAATCATGGCAGTAACTTTTGTGATGCTAACAGAAAAGAGGATCCTAGATAGATGTGCATTGTGGACTAATGTCATACAGAAGAAGCACGGCGTTAGCTACTCACTGGGTGGGTTTTCCATTCACCATTCTGCTCTTATCAACAGAACTGCTGCAAAGAAAACGGGCACCGATTTTGGTGGAAGCAGATTTCTGGTCATCCAGCACAAGTGACAGCAGGATGTGTGAGAAAACAGCGTGTCCCAAATCTCTGCAAGACTCAGCTACAGAGTTAATAGAAACAGAGAGCGGGGACTGGGAATGCGAAGGAGCAGACAATATGCAGAAGGAAAACAGCACACAACCTTTCAATTTAGAGCAAACAACTGAAATTGGTACACAGAATTACAAGGAATTATCAAGGCTTCCCCAGAAAATGTTAAGTATAAGGGCTACCTGTTCTAAGACAATCAAATGCCTTAAGCAGATTATAATAGTAAGAATAAGGAAAGAAAGAAACAAGGGCATAAGGCATCAACAAAGCTAGGGAAGAGGATCAGATCAGTTAGGAGAGTTTGAATAGAAAACTCAGGTCATACAACCTTGTCCCTTCTATTTTAAGTGGAGAGAGCCAGAATTCCCTGCCAGAGCGCATGCACATTGCAGCACTGTATCAACACCCGAGGATACAACCACAGCTTTACAAAAAAGTACAGCATGCATAACTTCCAGCACTGTGATGAAAAAAAAAAAAAAAAAATCTTCAGAAGCTTCTCAGGCACCAGGAACCCTGTGGCCAAGTCCACATTACTCAGACCCCACAACATCAAGTCCCCTGAAAAGAGGGCTCCGCTCCTTGGACGCACATCTCAGAACAAGACTGATGCCCTCTGAGAGCAGCTGTTCATTGGAGCCTCCTGTTCCCAATCAATATGACTTTGATAATTTCCTTCAGAGCCAAATGGATGAGGATTAGTCTCCACTTGGAAGCAATCCACTTTGCTCATCCCCCCTGGTAATAGAAGAGAAAGGCACTCTGACTGTACGGGTCCAATCGTGGCAGGGAGACGGCTACAGACAGCAGAGAAATGGCATGGTGTGATGCATCACTCACACACACCCAGCTTTCAGTTCTGGCACGGAGAGCTGGCTTACCTCTAGCCCCAGGGACCAGAGAGCTTCCAGATGAAATTTAGGGCATGATGCAATCTGAGCCTGAAGTGTTTAAAATGAAGAATTAAGGAGTAAGACACAGATAGAGGTTTAGTCCCAAATCTAATGTACAGCGCAGACACAACGGCAGACAAGGCAGCAGCTCCCTGCGTCTGAACTAGAGATTCTAGGCAGTTTTTTACATCTTGGGGGAAAGGGCATTGAATTAATTTCCAAATCAGTATTCCATAAACGATAAAATATTTTCACATACATTGTGTATATTACGTGTCATTTTTGCACTGCTTTTGTTCTTCCTGTTGCCTGTGTTCCCTTTAAGTGGCTAAGCAGGAAAGCACAGTGAGTAGCAATCTAGTTTCTCTATGCAAACACAGGCAGAGGCTGACCTGTGTGACTTCTCTTCATTTGCACGTCATTGTCTGTCATACGAACACAGCAAGCTCTTGTGCTTGACCTCTTGAGAAAGCTGCTCTGGGGTTCAGCAACAACAGAAGAGCTCTGCAATAACAGAAGTCTTGGTGGGGCTCCCTGGCCCATCCTTGTGCCATGCAAATGGCACACACGTTTAAAGGTTAGCTATCCCACGTTATGAAATTAGAGCAAAGTATCATGGAAGTTTAACATTCAGGGTTGACATTCAATTGTAATTTTTGAAGTGGCTGTAATACCATGTTCTATTAATTTTACTGGAGGAAGGACTTCCCTAAGATGAGAGAGTCACTCAGGTTAAGATTGGAATGTGTTAAAACACTGAACAATGCACTCTAATTGAAGAGCAGGTACTACATACGTCATGGGATTCACTGACTGGAAGTTGAGGCCAGGTACAGCAGCTCCAGCCAGCAGCGAACACAGGTTACTAAAGGATGCAGCTGATCTGGACTCTGAAAACTACTACCATTTAAATAATGAAGTGCCCAAAGGTTTTAAAAAGTATGTATGGCTCTCCTGTTTCATGTCTCTGAGCAGCTGTGATAAAAGTGCACGGTTTAGGAGTTAGCGGTGAAAACATTATCAGAAAAACTTAAAAACATAGAATCATAGAATGGTTCAGGTTGGAAGGGACCTTAGAGATCACCTTGTTCCAACCCCCCTGCCATGGGCAAGGACACCTCCCACCAGACCAGGCTGCCCAAAGCCCCATCCAGCCTGGCCTTGAACACTGCCAGGGAGGGGGCATCCACAGCTTCTCTGGGCAACCTGTGCCAGTGTCTCACCACCCTCACAGGGAAGAATTTCCTCCTTCTATCTAGTCTAAATCTACCCTCTTCCAGTTTATAACCATTACCCCTTGTCCTGTCATTATCTATCCTTGTAAAAAGCCCCTCCCCAGCTTTCCTGTAGGCCCCTTCAGGTCCTGGAAGGCTGCTATCAGGTCCCCCCGCAGCCTTCTCTTCTCCAGGCTGAAGAGTCCTAACTCTCTCAGCCTGTCATGAAGCCAGGTAAGCAGTCAGTCTCTCATACAGTTACTCCCATACATACAGACATACGCCTTTCTAGCTGAAGGTCAATTGGCTTTGTACGGCTTACCAAAATCACAGATGCTTTCAACAGACCACCGCTGTGATACCAGCTTCTGAGCCTCCTTTAAATTAGTGATAGCACACGATGCCCTGGACGACCACGTTGTTCAAAGCTTTGGAGCGCTCCTAGCACTACGCTCTAGCTTGTAAGTGGATTTGAGCAGGTTTGCTGCAGCACTGCGCCTGTTTTTGAAAAGGGAGAACCAAGCTTGGGTGTTCATTTCCATGAGGCGAGTCATTCCATTAGTCATACTTCCCATTTGCTCATGATGAAATCTTGTAAGGACTCCAACCTTGTGTAGCTACCAAAGGTAGCACTGCTGAGTGAAGGACTCTGTTCTCACAGGCTAGAGACATGTAACAGCTCTTGGAGATTACTCCACTTAATGTTGATGAAAGCCCTAACTGATGATTCCAATAAATATCAGCATAAAAGCATAATGTTTATGAAGACAATTAGTTCACTGGAGGGAAATTATGCCTCTGTTAATTCCTCCTTTCCACCATCTTATTACAAAGGCACCAGGAAACAGAATTAATGAATCTTTAAATGACCCTCCTCCCAGAGATCATATTAACAGTGTGGTCACTGTTGCAAAAAATAACCTTCAAAGAGTCCTGTCAGAGCTACTGACAGTTCTATAAAGTTTTACAAGCATCATGCTGTTGTGTGCTCTGCAAAGAGAGGAAAGTGTGAGTCTTGTTAGAGGTCATTCCCGCAGAAGATCACACAAGCAAATTTCTTCCGAAAGACAAATTGACACCATTTTGCGGCAGGGAATAAAAAAAGGTTTCACATCCTACCTGGGCAGAACCGTCCACGTGAAGATTTCTTTTTTCATCCTCAATTCCAGTGTCAGTATTTCCCACATCCTGGCAAGATCAGGAAGAAATGGAAGCCAGAAAGGTGGGTTTTGTTAGTTTGTTCACTGCTTTTAATGGGGATTACCACCCGGGAGGTTTCCTGGCAGAAGGAGGTGTTCCAAGCAGGAGGCCAAGAGGACACAGCCCATTCCTCCTTGGACAGCTCGTGCAGTACTGACACACTCAGTAGCCCAATGCACTTTCCTGACCCTAGGTGAGAGCCAAGGGTCAGTGTGTTGTTGGATAAAGAGCACGCAGGGAGAAAAGGAGGAAGACATCAGTGATTTCTGGGCTCTACCTGGAAGCTGTTGTTGATCAGATGTACCCAGCACTGACTCATCCCAAGACAATCCATCCGAATTGTGCACTTTCCAGCTGGTTTGCAGCACGGCCTGAGGTGCAGTGCTCAGCCTACAGCTCAAGCAGGCTTTATCGAGACCAGATTTCCTTCCTGAGGAAGGTTTTCAACAAGTGAAAAAACAAAAATGCAGTAACAAGCTTAGGAGCATATGCTCACACTAATGCTCTTCAATAGAGAACTATGGAATTAAGCTTTTCTCACACTTTACTTTTATAGATCCCACAGGATTTTACAGAATATAAACTGGATTAGATATTCCTATATTCAAGTTACATATTGCCAATAATTTTAAGTTATATTCTTAGGAGATGAACATAAGGTTTAGAACATGCAGTCTGAATTGCTGTAATGCTTTAAAAGTATTCATCTATGAGATTCACATATTTTTTTTCAGAAGATCAATAAAACCAGCCTGCATCTGAAGCTGGAAAAAATCACACTAATTCCTATTTTAGTAAACATGAACACCACTCAGCATTCCTACTAACCTCCTATTATTCACACACAATTGGCAATCTGTCTTCATAACGTGCGACCCAGTAATCTCATCTACAGTGCTACACAATAATAATGAGACATCAACAAAGCAAATTCGGCATCAACAAATTCAGCTCCTCGTACCAGGGGCTGAAGTAATATGGTTTGTGAGAACTGGAGTTTAAACCCACACGCTTACAAATGACTTCCCTGAGAAAGACCATCTCTAAGAAAACCATGATGGGAAGAAATGTTAAAAAGAATTCTGAGTACGGTTCATACGCTAGCTGATCCTCAGTAAATCATCAAAGCTTTGAGACAACAGTTTGAATTTCCAGTGGCTGACAATGTTGGCCCTTACTCCTTAACTCCAGTGAGCACAATACCAGAACACAGACATAACTTGAGAATAAAGTGTCAATTTCAATGCTTAATCATGTCCAGAATTTTAATATTATTCTGACTACTGTTCTTTACATAAATCACTAGAATCCTTCTGAAGTCCACGCCAGCATACAGAGGCAGCCCATCTCTGAAGCAGGAGACTCAAACCCAGAGCACTGATCTGTGTAAGAAATACACTCACAGGCTTCACAGTGCCCTCAAAGCAAGAGGCAGCCCGCTGCTGCGGCCTCCATCTTGCACGCTTCCCTCACCCAGAGAAGCACTGCCCTGCTCTTCAGACACTTGTGTCTACCACCAACTGCTTGCATCAAGAAGTTCAGAGAGTTCCACCAAACCAAGCACCAACTTCAAGGGTTCTCGGAAACGCTCTCCTGTCTTTTCTTCTCATGCATTCACCCACCATACAGATACTGCTGGGTATTCATACCCTTGGATCGTGTATGCACGGTATCAAAACCGCACGTATCAACGTTTCACTGGCTATGCAGTCAGTACATGGAAACATTTATAAAACCGTTTATCCGTTTGTAGCACTTCAATTGGAGTCAAGTATGAAAGCTGGAAGCTGGATATTCCAGTACCTCTCAGAGGTATTGGAACAGGCTGCCCATGGAGGTGGTGGGATCATCACCTGGAAGTGTTCAACAACAGGGTAGATGTGGCACTGAGGGACACGGGTTAGTGGTACAGTGGGGACGAGTTGCTGGTTGGACTAGGTGATGTTAGTGGTCTTTCCAACCTTAATAACTCTGAAAGCAGCAAGAAAACATTCCCAGCAGGTAGAGATGTCCTTTGTGCCACTGTTTAGCGGTATCCCACCACCTTCACATACCTAGTAGCATTCCCACAAAGCCCCATTATAGCTTTCTGGAGACAAAAGAAACAAAGATCTGCGAGCTCAGAGACCCTGGATGGTCTGTGTGACATGAGGCCCTGTGGGCAGGACAGCCCTCCACACAAGACTCTTTAACCAGGAACATAAATCACCTGCCTCATCCTCCAGTGCTATTCACACACCTTTTGATGCTAGCTACTTGGAACTGTGTGGCTTGAAACCTACTGACACATTTTACAACTTTTTCTTTGTGCTTCTCACTGCGGAGCTGCCTCAAACTCAGAGACCAATTTTTGCATCCAAGTCCTTCCCTAATGGATCAACTTTCAAGTTAAACCATACAGCCAAAAGCTTCTTTTCCTCAGATCAGTCACTGCAAAGTAGAACTCAAAAAGAAAAAAATAACTTCTTCAATTTGGCTGGAACTTTTACAGGAATTACGGAAACTTTTCTACAGTGAAACACATTGCCAGACAAGACCAACAGAGGTCTCCCTGGAGCCACTCTATCTGTATTTCTCAGGCTGGGTATTCAGCCACTGCTGTCCAGTCCTGAAACAAAAATCCTCCCTGCCAGCCATTTCCAATCCACTGCCCATGGGCCACATCCAGCCCAGCACAACCCATGACGTGGCCCAGATCCTGCTGCTCACCATCATGGCAGCAACACTGCACCTCTGAGGAGCACGGCCTGGTCCTGGGTGCGCACCCATCGCTCAGCAGCAGCCACACCATCAGCACGAGCTGCAGCCAGGACGCGGGGAGGGCTCCGTGCGGGGCTAAGTCAAGTTATGGAAATAATTGTATGCATTTCGATACTAAACACAGCCCTGGGAGTAGTGGAAAAAACGCAGCCTTGCTCTCTGTGTTGGTAAAGGAACTTAAGAATACGTTTCAAGATTGACAAAAATATCACCAATTTTTGGCATATTTGTGACTCCATTCTCAGTCAACAGAAATACTTTACCTGCAAATTTTCAAATGGAATGTACAGAGTTGCAATCAACTCAAATGAACTGAATTCAGTTCAAGTTCAATTGAATTCAGTTCAAGTTGAATTCAACTCGAAGAAAAAATTGACCATGTCTCTCTACTGGACTTTTATAAGCTCTACCTTAGCAGAGAAACATATCCCTCACGCCTTACTCACGTCATCGCCTTTTGGCAGTACGTACATTTGTGAACAACTGTTTTCAAGGATGAAGCACAGGAAGAGTAAAATTGTGTCAAAAATCTCTGACAAACACCTTGAGAACTCACTGAGAACTGCAGCCACTGCCATTAAACCAGACTGATGCATTAGTTTCACAAAAACAAGGGCAAATATCCCACTAGTTTTATGTTTTCACTGTTCCTTTTTTAAAAAGAAATGTTATAATAACATTTTTATATATAAGAACTTTTGTTGCTTATATTCATTAACTATATTACATATTCTACATGCAGCTCAAAACAATTTCTCTTCACTCCTCTTGCCTGTAGCCCAGGCAAGCCAAAAGGTTGGACAGCCATGCTCCGGGTTCCCACTTTGACAAGGAGGAGGTACCCTTGCATTCTGGCATTGCAGCCACGTAGCCAACCTGACATACTGCTGCTTTGTGTCTCATTTAGAGAAAGGCAGTGCAATGCAAACACTAGCAAGGTCTCCTATTGTAATCTTGATTTCAAGATGTACACTCAATGCAAATGATTTCTTCTGTTACTCCAGCTAATATGTTTTCCTATTTTCTATTTAGCTACTGCTGAATATTTTACGTTATTTACACGTTTGTTTCAGATATAAAGGTCTCCCTAAGCAATCCCCACATAAATCCTCTCTCTTTCAGTGTCCAGGATTCTGACCACAGCTAGGAAGGTGAGAATTCCTGCGCTGAACCATTTGTTAGACAGCTCTTTCTGTTTCATTTGAACAAGCTCCCAGATTCCAAGAGCTTGCTGCTAGGAGACTTCTTAGGTCAGAGAATTTCTGTGTATTTAACTTTTATTGAATTTTTCTTCCATAATCATGTCTAATTTCCACTTTCATCAAGCCAGCAATCTCTCAGATCACTGCATCCAGAACCATCTGCTTTTGGTTGTTTTGAATCTGCAAAGACACAGGCAATAACTCCCTACACATTCTCCTTGGGCTGCTCATCATTCATTCACTTCTGTTGTATCCACACCCAACCACCACTTCTCCATCCTGAAGAGCCAGAGACTGATCTGCTCTGTACACAGAGGCAATTAATTCTAAGGCTCTGATTATCCCCACTTCTCGGAACCTCCTATAATCCCGTGGAGTCTGGAGACAAACACAGCAGAGATGCACCCTGCTCAATTCTTCATCCTCCCCAAAAATCATGACAGGGTTTCCATTTTCGATAGCTGATCAACACTCAAATGAGATGTCTGTCAAACCACCTAAAAAAATCATGTCTTTCATATTACCCTAACATTATTCTCATGAAGCTCTAACTTGCTTAACTGCTATTTGAAGTGCATGCCTCTACCTCCATTCCCATTTTCTTTTGCATAAGAAGATATATTTTAACTTTTTTCTCCCAGAAGCAACTTAAGCCAGCAGTTAAGACCACCAATGATGCCATCAACTACTGCTGCAAACAACTTTTGATTAAAAGGATCTGTCTAAAAAAAATCTTGTTTCCCTTTACCTGTTTGTTAACACGGGAAAACACCATTCTGACATTTTCTTCTAACTTTCTCAGCACTAAAAGAAAAAAAGAAAAAAAAACCAACACCCTTCTACCACATTTTGTCAACTTCTCAAAACAACGACTCATCTGCAGCCTCTGATTAAAATGAAGGTACAATCAACAAGTGGGGGGTTTTGTTCATTTTTCATTTTGTAAACTGCTACATTTAATATTCCTACATGAAGCTCCTCAAGCTTTGCTGTGGTTTTGGGGTTTTTGGTTTTTAGGACCACTGGTCACCGAATCAGAACAGGTTAGCTGCACATCAGCTACATATATTGTATCTTTTCCATAACTGCAGTCAGTGTAACTTTTAGCACATATTCTGATTTTCCTTCCTTTTTTTCCCTTACATGTTCTGAATCTCCCTCCACTACCTTATTGCTATTAACTCCAGGTGTTCAAATTACATGTGACAGATCACAAAAAAAAAAAAGCTAAAATCCTCGGTTATGTAAAAATAAATTGGGATTTTTTATTGTCATTCCACTAAGCCTTTTGAGATAACTTCAAGCTTTCTTATGCTTTTCTGTGCAACTCTGAGGCTTGCAGACTTGCTTCAAATGACAGCTGTGGTTCACACAATTATATGAAATGCTAAGGAAAAGAAACTGTATTTTCCAAGTTTCTCCTGTCTAATGTAATGAACAGATGAATCGTATTCGTAATCCATTTCTGCTTCAAGAAGAACACACAGAAACCAGCACAGTCCAGGCTCCGTGGCCATCTAGCACACCTCCCAGCAGCCTACTCGGTGTCTCTCATGGCTCATGAAGCCCTAAACAGCTTTCAGAAGAAGAAAACCTGCCCCTTATGAACAATACTGTACAGACCTTAAATGTCATCACATAACTGAGCATGCATCACCAAAATATCAGTGCTTTGGTCAAAGTTACAGCTACAATCTGCACAGATAGAACCTGCCTGGGCACTGCTGAGCACTCCTTATTTTGCTGTTGAACAAAGGGATGTTTCAAGGTATTGGAAGGCTGTCGGTACCATAATCATCCACACTCTCCTGGTCACTACCTTCTGAAGATTTACTTCTGGGTCATGCGTTTCCCATTCCTCTATCCCATTTCTGTGCGAGCGTTACAAATCTCAAAATCCTTTTAGTTCACATCACAAACCTCATCTACCAGAAAATATTGCTGACTACGGAAAAATAGAGCAGACTAGCTCATAGCTGGATTATTAGTTTTAGAATGAAGATTTTTAAAAGCTTCAGGGGAGATTAATGTGCAAAACAGCAGCATCCTTGATGGATTATGACTCAGAAACTCCTGAAACTAGTACGCAACCTCTCCCAATACAGCAATGGAGAGACTTGGGACTTCCCTGGCCCACACCACGGGGTGCTGTGCTGGTTTCCAGGATGCCTTTGTAGTTTCCTCAACACTCAGCTAGGAGTTCAGGAGATCTGGGCAACGCTTTACATGGCACAGCACTCACATCTAGACCTCATCCATCTGACACTGAGACAAGCAAGAAAAACCCACGGCATGCCAAACCCACCACGTTGCCATGACTGCACTATAGAAGTAGCACAGTGCTGAGACTGCTCGTCATTCGTCAGAGTAAAAGGACAACTTCTGTAGATTGAAGGGTTTAGGACAGTATAGAGCATAATTTCTTTCTGTAGCTTAATTCCTAACTTATGTGATGTTCCTGTTTTAATAATGTATGCTTTTTAGTCCCAATTTTGCTTTAACAACATATACCTAGGTCACTCTGAAAGTAATCCCTACTGTTTATTTCAACAAGGAACGCAATAACACTATTTGATAGAGGAAATTCTCAGCTACAAAAAACTATTTTTCAACGCAGTCACCACCATTAGCGATGCATTTTCACCAGCCATGAACAGCAGCCTGCATGCTGCTCTGGTAAAAATCTGCATGGCCATCCAGAACGGGGCTTGTCTTTCACATTGCTGTCGTCACTGCTGGAACACACCACCCACCCCTCGCTGTGCTCACATCCACTGCCTGGTCTCCACTAACATTCAGCAGCATCAATAACCATCAGCAGGTGCATTACGTTTGGAGCAGCCCTCGTATATGCAAACCTTAACACATTGTTTTCTATCTCTGTATGTATCACTTGTGTGTGATTTTAATAAAATTTAGACCTTTTTAACAGTACTGACCAGTGGAGAAATACTAGAATTAGGGCTGCTTCTCTCCAGAAATTCTTTCCATCAGTAAAATACACTTTCTGCTCAGAAGTTCGCTGTGCAACATAAAGGAATTTCTAAAAAACAAAGGAAAAAAAACTCAGAAAAGTGTCCATCTGTCATCACAAATAATTGGGTAGAAAGATGAAGTAGGGACAAGACTAGAATCCAAATGAAGGTAAGAATCACAGAATGGTTGAGGTTGGAAGGGACCACTTGGGAGCATCTAGTCCAAAGCCCTGCTAAAGAAGGGTCACATAGAGCACATTGCCCAGGATCACATCCAGGTGGGTTTTGAATATCTCCAGAGAAAGAGACCCTACATCCCACCCTCTGGGCAGCCTGTTCCAGTGCTCCGTCACCCACACCGGGCAGAAGTTCATCCACATGTGCGGATGGACAACCCCGTGCTTCAGTTTCAGCCTATTGCCTCTTGTCCTGCTGCTGGGCACCACTAAAACAGCTTGGCCCCAACCTGTTGACAACATCTGTACTCCTCCCCAGGGGCAGGACTCTGCCCTTGCCCTTCAGGAACCTCAGCAGCTTCCTCTCTGCCCAGCTCTCAGCCTGCCCAGCTCTGCCTCAATGGCAGCACGGCCTTCTGCTGCCTCAGCCACTCCTCCCACCTTCGTCCCATCAGCAAACTTGCTGAGGCTGGGCTCTATCCCCTCGTCCAGGGCCCTGAGGAAGATGGGGAACAAGAGCGGAGCCAGCCCCGACCCCTGGGGAACACCGCTAGGGACAGCCTCCAACGAGACTCTGGGCTGCTGATCCCAGCCCTCGCAGCTCTGCCACTCAGCCACTGCTCAGCCCACCTCACCGCCCACTCCTCTGTCCCACACTTGCTCAGCTCCATCACAACCAGGTGCTGGCAGACAGGCTCAGACGCCTTGCTGAAGCCAAGGTGCCCAACAGCCACTGCTCTCCCCCCAGCTCCCAGCTGCTGCTGACATCACAGCAGGCTGCCAGCTGGGGCCAGCACCATTGCCCCTTGCTCAATCCATGCTGACTCCTCCTGATCCCCTTCTGCTCTTCCCCTTGCTTGGAGATGGCATCCAGCACCAGCTGCTCCATCCCCTTTCCAGGGACGGAGGTGAGGCTGACTGCCCTGCAGTTTCCCAGATCGTCCTTCTTTTTTCTTCATGTCATCAGCAAACTCGCTGAGGGTGGACTCTGTGCCTTCGTCCAGGTCAGTGATGAATAAGATGAGCAAGCCTGGACCCAGTACAGACCCCTGGGGGACAGCACTAGCTACAGTAAGAATACTGAAGACTCAGAATAATATATAAAAACTAAAATACGTCAGATTAAGTAGTGAAGAAATTAACTCACTCTACATAGCCAGCTGCTAAAAATTAATACAGACAGTTTACATGCTGCAGGTACTTACCACCCCAGACTCCTTCTTGATGCTGTAATACTAACTATTGGAAATCAACAGTTAGGCCACCAAAACCATAAGCCTCAGGAAACATCAATATTTCAACGAATTTCTGACTTCTAAACTATTGTGAGCCATTTTCAAGCTTTATGACAAAAGGCTCGATGTCACTTTCATTTCTTTGGGTCCTCACAGACTCTTGTATTCAATTTTGTTTTAAAGCCAAGCTCTTTAATAAGCGGAATATCCTCAGATACCTAAAATTGTCTGACATTAATGCTGAGTCACACTAATGCCTACACCCACACATAATGAATTATGTGCCATGAGACAACAACGGGAAACGTGGCACAGATTTTATATAATAAATTTTCCAGATATAAATCACAGTTAAAAAAAACACCGCAAGCAAAGAAAGGGAGAGAGACACAACGTGTGCATGAGCTGGCCTTAGCAGACTAGAATACCAATTTTATACTACTAAACTGACTTCTTTTTCTGTAAGATTCAGATGCGTTTACGTTGATGTTTTACTGCATTTAAACAGATAAAGGAACATAAAGACAAAACTAAAACATATTGTAAAGACAAAATGTAAAACTGTTCGTACAGTCACATTTGATAATATAAAATTTAGAGAGAAATAACATTCCTCAGCACAGTATTTCTATAAGACAATGATGTGCCAATGGGCACGAGTCAGAACCCTGAAGGAAGGCAACCAGGCACCCAGGGCAGGGCTCCAGCCTCAGCCTAAAGCTGTCCCCAAGGGCCAGGAGAGGCAGGCCCTCCTTCCCAGCCTTCTTCACAACAGCTCCAGCCAGCCAGGGAGCTTACCGGGGACCCAGCCAGCTGAGCTCCCCCTTGGACAAACTACACTCCTAGAAAGAGGGTCTGCCCTGGGTCATGGCAGCAGCCACAGAGGTCGTTCACTAGGACAGGTGAGAACTACATGATTCACTATATTGAAGTACCAGCAGATAATCCTTCCTTTTCCCCACTCCTCCCCCCAGCAGAGATTGCAACTGCAAGGCCTGAATCACCTTAACACCTATACAGACAAATACAAGCAACTCACTTCTTTGCTAACAAGCATTAAACCTATTTAACATCTTTTTAGAGTTAAGCTATTTCACTCCTAAAACCCGGTTGAATTACAAAAGTTGCTTAACAATTTCTTTTCTTTTTATTACAGTCTGGCAGAACTGACTGTCATGGATTTCAGTGGACTTTACAGAGCACAAAACTTTTGGTATCACTTACAGTCTCTACTTAAGCACACTTTCCCCCTAAAAAAGGCCATCAGCTTTGTCTTTAAAAATTGATTCATGCATACAGCCCCTTATTCTACACCATCTTGCACTACTAAGATGCTGTAATTTTGTACAGGCTGATTTTCTTCCACATGTATCTATTTGGTGTGTGCATGTGTGCGTATCATTCACGTTGACAAATCTGTAAATAGTTTACTGTAATTAAATACACAGCAGATGGATCTCAGACACGAGACTTCCAAAACAATTTTGTTGCTTTACAGGAAAAGTAGCTCATGTAATTTGAAAATTGTGAGAGATCTTATAGCGTTATCATTCATCCCAGTGCTGCAGTTAGCACCTGGCTGAATGAAGTTCTCCACGAGCACTGAACTGGGTTCTCTACATGCACGATCTGCATCCTGCAGATGTGGTACTGGGGCTAATGGTGCTGCTGATGGGCCACCTAGAGCAGAGGACTCATTAAAAATGTTGGGAGAATAACGGCAAGGCCAACAAAGATCTAAAAACTTATCAAATATACTAGAAACAAAAAGAATTATTCCAATATAGAATACTTAAAGCAGCGAATTCAAAATAAAGGAAATTATTACTGCAGTGAGTTTGGTTCTACTATTCTTTCTTCACAAAAAGAAGATTGGAAGAGTTATTTCTGTTAGGTTTTGATTTAGCTCTGTGTCTATGATACAAATCAAGATATAAACAGAAAACATGACAAATGTGAGATGATGTCAAGTGCTATCATATTAATTTGAACTTCAGACTTAAATACAAGCTAATTGTTTAAAAAAAAATCAAAATTCAACTAGCAACAAAAAAATGTATTAACATGGGCAAAGTTCAAGCAACATGTTACTGACTGAATGTGTCAGCAATTAGCTCACTTCAAATACTATCTAATTTTAAAGGGATAACACGAATTTCTAAATAAGTGGCTTTAGCATTAAACTAATATTCCTCTTTTTCAGCATACACTAATTAGAAGCCTTGTGAAACAATGCTTCTAAAACCCTTACTTCACTAGGAACAAATAATTGATTGTAACAGAAACTGAAGTAATGCTTGCTCACAAAAGGAGCCCATCCAGTAATCTGATTGCTAGGATCACTGGGGAAGCAAACACATTTGGCACCTGTCAAAATTTAGCCTATTTGTTACCTTTTTTTCCCTTAGGCTAACAAAATCAAAATATAAAAGGAATATAAAAGGTTGGACCTGATGAGGTTCCTGAAGGGCAAGGGCAGAGTCCTGCCCCTGGGGAGGAAGAAGCGCCTGCATCAGTGCAGGCTGGGGGCTGAGGTGCTGGAGAGGAGCTCTGCAGAGAAGGAGCTGGGGGTGCTGGTGGGCACGGGGTTGTCCCTGAGGCAGCAGTGTGGCCTGGTGGCCAAGAAGGCCCCTGGGATGGTGGGGTGCATTGCAAAGAGCGTGGGCAGCAGGGCGAGGGAGGGGATGGTCCCCCTCTGCTGTGCCCTGGGGAGGCCTCAGCTGGAGCCCTGTGTCCAGTGCTGGGCTCCCCAGTGCACCAAAGGCAGGGATCTGCTGGAGAGAGTGCATGGGAGGGCCCCAAAGATGCTTGGGGGCCTGGAGCATCTCCCTTGTGAGGAGAGGCTGAGAGCCCTGGGGCTGTTCAGCCTGGAGGAGAGAAGGCTGAGAGGGGATCTGATCCATGTCTGTAAATATCTGAAGTGCGGGAGGCAAAGGGGCAAGGCTTCTTCTCTTCTCAGTGATGTGTGGGGACAGGACAAGGGGCAATGGCCACCAACTGGAACCCAGGCAGTTCCCCACCACCATGCCTAAGAACTTCTTCCCGGTGCGGGTGCCGGAGCCCTGGCCCAGGCTGCCCAGAGAGGTGGTGGAGTCTCCTTCTCTGGAGATATCCCAGCCCCATCTGGACGCCTGCCTGTGTGACCTGCTGGACGGAACTGCTTTGGCAGGGGGTTGGGCTCCATCATCTCAGAGGTCCCTTCCAACTGCTACAACTGTGTGATTCTGTGAAATTGGACTACAGTGCAGAAAATTGGAGGGAAGGTTGGCTACCTTAGCACACACATGGCATACAAACAGTTTTGCGTGTAGTCACACATCAGATTTTCATTAAGGAAAACAAATCCAACCAAATGCGGTGTTTCTGTCAAGGTATGGGATACAACACAAACGTGAGGGATGAGGTGCCTTTCTTCAGCTTTGATATCACAGATGTGATAATATGCACACCCCAGCCTGAGGCCAAGGAGGTAGAGAAAATTTCACATCACATCACAGATACTGAAAAAGTTATTTTTCCTTTTGTCACTTAAAAAAGTCGGGATAAACCTGAGGCATTAAGTCCTTCTCTAAGATACTTGGACAGGGAGTCTGAAAGTTTATACTCTTGGGACAAGTTCTGACTATTTCAAGGCAGTGTAATAAAGGAAATATAAGTTTCATCCAACAACTCACCTACCTTAGAGTTTAGATTTCATACATCTTTTCAGTGCATTTGTGAGCAAATTCGCCTTGGGTATGATATATGCCTGCAGGAGTTAAGACATTTTATCTGGAAAATTCTGACTTTCAAATACAGGTTTCATATATCTATTTCTTCAAGGGAAAAACAATTTCTTTTCCCGTAAATCCTGTAGCTATCGGGTACCAACCAAGTATGTTGTACTAGCTCAGCTTCCAGCAGACTTCCATTTGCTTGTACAATTAATGTTGTTCAAAACTGAGTACAAACACAGCACTCTACCTATCGACCGTCAGCTCAGGAAAACACAACGGGACACAGCTGAGGAAATGTTTTTAAATGAAACCATCTCTGTACTGACTGACAGCTGCTACTGTGAAGCATCAGGAACAACTCCAAGTTGCAAGTTCTTCACTTCCACTAAAATGGCAACGGTCATACAAAACACTAACAGCAAACTACTGCTGACCAAAGGCATACAGGATCAAGCTTCCAGTTCATTATAAGCAATTATCAGAGGAACTAACATTTTGTATTGCATATGCAAAAAAAAAAATCTCGCAGTGTGAAGCAATTGTCCACTGTACTTGCATTGTCAGAAGACCAGAGGGAGACTGACTTTCATGCCATGTTCTTGACCTCTTGAAAGAATCGGAAACACTTATAGTAGATGTTATATGGCACTTTTTTTTTTTTTTAATAACTTTGATAATGCAAGCCCACTGGGTTACAAGAGGAAATGGATATCTACTACTCCATGAATCCATGGAGACTGCAATGAAACTGACAACACCGTACAAGCTGCCTTTGCACAAAAGCCCCCAGAAACCAAGCAAAGTACAGACCCTGCTCATAGAACTGGGGCTATGTAAAAAAAAGAGGAGGTAATTTTACAGTGAGACGGAGCTGTGAGGAACTATAAGACAGTTCTACAGGGACTTGTTTTAGGAGCAGATTATTGCAGTGAGCATTGCCAGTGTGTATACCCTACCCTCGTTCCTACCGCTTTTCCATGACAAAACTGAACTCCAGGCTCAAGAACACTGGAGCAAAACAGAAAGGTGATTGACATGTAAAGCTGGTAATTCCCAAAAGAGGTGGGTTATGAAAAAACGTGAACCTACATATTAGGATTTTACTATTAATTTCATTTCTGAAACTTTTTATTTTCTTTTCAGAGCAACAAGTTTTCAGTTCTGAATACCAAACTCATCACTACTGCCGAAACAGTGCTATGGCTGCACACAGTTTCCCCATTTTACCACTCTGCTTGAATGTTCACCAAAACCAGACTAACAATGCAGGGGAGCACTGTGACGTTCATCCTGATCCACCCCTTTTATTCTGATACATCACTGATGGAAACAGAAAATGTTTCCTTTTCTCTAGCTCTGATAATTTCCGTAAGGAACTTCAGAGGAAAAAAATTAAAGGAAAACTGTGCCAGGCTGGGAACAGCTGGGGAGAACACTCCACCCTGTTTGCAACAGAGAGTAAATGCCCTGGCAGAGCAGCGAGAGGACCGTGTTGGGCCACACATCCATGGCAGTGCTCTCCTGGCTGAACTTCAAGTGCCATTCTAGAACAAACCATTGGCCTACCCTATAGATTGCTGCCAGCAAGTCAGTACAGGATGTGAAAACATCTGCTATTTGAAATCCTTAAGGCATTGATGCACCTGAAGTGATGGAAGAAAACCTCTGTTGCTTAAGTTCATGTTTTCCAAGAGCTGGTATAGTAACATAAATATCACAGGATACGTGTGTTTCAGTGTATCACAGTATGCTTTCCACTGATACGAAGGAAATTGATCATGTTTCATTATCAAAATGATATATGAATGTAATTAATGTGATTTTATCTAAGACAAAAGTGGTTTGCTCATAAACAGTGACTGAAGGCACATCTGGATGGGGGTTATCATTTTGCAGAGAAAAGTTGCACAGGGATTGTTTTTAGTTTATATCCTGAACATAGCAAATATGACTGAGAAACCAGAGAATACCAAAACGCACAGAGATAGCATTCAACCAGAAGGTCTGTTTTTTTATGACATAGGAAAAACTCAACTCTAATTGAGTTTCTAGCTTACTCCAAAGTAAGTGATACTGTAACCACTAAGCCAACCCCAGGCCCATCCCCAGTTACCTCCACAAGAAGGGAACTTCATGATAAACCTACCTCTATGGTACCAGCCTGCTTACAGTCCATGAAGGCACACAAATGCTGCTCCACTGAACGAAAACCAAATAAAAGAACAGTCATCAGCTTCACTACAGCTTCCAAGGCTGTCTCCTCAAGAAGGTACTTGAGAGCTCCCAAGGAGTTCTGCCAACCTCACTGTTTGTCTGCCGGATTCTTCCTCATCTTGTGTTTCTTGTTACCCTCTTAAATCTGTAACCAGCATCTTAGATCTCACTGGCAATTAAGCCTCAGAGGAAAGCAGTGTTAATGCAGCAATATGAGATACTAATGCCCTATTAATGCAGCAGTTGCTCTTCTCAAACAACTGTGTTAGTTGGCAGCTTCTGTTACTCAGCCAGCTCATTGCTGAACAGTTCTATTCTTCTCTCAATTCAACACGAACCCATGCCCCATTCCATGCCAGCTGGCACTGAAGTCTGCCCTAACATCAAAGGGCTCATGCTTGGAGCTGTTACTACCTTCTAGGTTAACTTGATGATACTCCACCAGTTAAAGAAATATGTGGGAAGAGGTGGGCTGCCCTGAAACCTTAATAAATTCAGATGACAAACCCTGACAACGAAAAAATCCAAATGCTTCTTGCTAAACAATGTAAACAATGTCTAGCTAACCAATGTTGTCCATTTGGTTTGGTAAACAATGTATACCAAACCAAACGGACAACACAACTGCCCAGCCTGTGGTTTTCTTCCATTCCTTATCCCAGATTAGGGCTTGGGGACCACAGCTTCAGCACACAGGTGAAAGTATCCACTGCTGATGGAGAGTCTCTCTGATGCAACCTCTTTTGTTTCCTAGTTTGAAAATAGCATTTTTTTCATCTCTGCCACACAGAGCTACTGGAAAACAAACAGTTCTGATCACGTCAAAATGTGGCAAACATTAATTTCCACATCACACAAACAATGGCTCAAACAACCCATAAACGTCAAAAGACATTTCAGAAGAAATTAAAATTAACTATGTGCAGAATATTCCAATTAGTTTACTAATGGAAAAGCTGAAATCAATTTCCAACATCATTATTTTAGTTTCTGTATCAAAATGAACAGCAGATGTGGAATAGGTTTGTGCATTTATTTATCTACACATTAAACACATTCTCTTAATGGCAATCTCTTCTGAATTTGACAATTATGATGCAGCAATTTGAGGAGAGGTTTTATGGCACACACTCCATTCAGGGACCTTCAGTTTTCCTATGACTCCACAAATGATTCAATGGATTCACACTGGATGCAAGTACAAGAAAAAAAGAGTGTCACCATTTCCAGGTGACCTTTCCTGTACTCTTACATTCCAGTGTCTACTAATGGTACTAATGCACGCCACATTGGCTGTGCTCAAGATCAGCTACTGCACTTAACAGCAAGAGAAGCTCATCATCCACCAATATGAAACAAGGCTGTAAAGCACTGGTCATAGGCAAGAGACTTGTGTAGAATTAGGAGTATGGTGCTTACACCGGGGTTTGAGGAGCTACTGGAGCAGGAGGGCAACTGCTGGCCAGAAGAATACAACAGGAACAAACACACCTGAAGAGCAATTCTGCAGTCAGCCCTTACGCTTGCTCCTAAAGATGCAGCATCTAAACTGGGTGACGTCTAGCCTTGCCCGGCCTTGACCCTGTTTATCATCTTTGATGGGCAGCACCAGGATTTTTTGTCGTGGCCATTTTACCTTTTTCTTGTTCATCCTTGTGCTATTTTACCCAGGGACTGAGCAATGCTTGCTCGGCAACTCGCTGCGTCAGCTGAAATCAAGGACACACCTTGAAGGTCAAAAGGTGCTTAGAAACACTCCATACTTCTGTTGAACCACTTTCAGTTTTCTCTACCCAAAAAGCTAAGTATTCGAGCTTCTGGTATACCTACACTTGATTTTACTTAGTGTTTCAAAGCACTTCAGTCATCTTTGAGAAAATCAGTGTAATGAGAAGGCCCAGCCAGGTCCCAACACACGAAGGCTAACACTGTAAGGTGACAAACAGCCACCAAACTGTATGAGTTCAGCAGGCTGTACTATGGCTCAACGTATGAGCCTACAGGTATGACAGGCAGCAAGTTTCACAAGCCATTTCATGCCTTATTTCTAAGTCAATCTGTGTGCTGGAAGTGCCTCCTTCTCCCAACCTGACTGAGGGCTGGGCCAGCCAGAGGCTCTGCAGAACACAGCAGCAGATCCCCTGCAAGCCTGCGACCCTATAAAACTCCCCTCATTCTACCTTCACTTAGGCCTCACTTGGAAATGTCATTTCACATCAATTAGATGACCAAAAAAACCAAAATAATCAGACATTTTAATGACATCAATCTTCATCTAGACTTGCCACTGACACTACACGCGCGCAACGGTTAAATGATGTTTGGGATCGTTCTAGCCCAAACCAGTACAAAACCTGCAGCTTCTGACTGCAGGAGAAAGGCCATACTTACTGACATGCTGCAACTGGAGAAACCCAGTATCTTGTTAGCGTTAAGCCTCTGAGCAAATATGCATTTTGACGAGAGCAACTGTCATATAATTACTTAAGCAAATGGGAAATACATTCACACGAGAAGTATTTTTATGCAAGTCGCTATCGGTTGTACTTCAGAAACAAGTAATTCATTTATAAACTCATTTGAGCAATACAGTCTGCCAAATTGAGCCTGAAGCCTCAAAAGCCGAAGCCGTGCCGTAAGAAGCCAGTCCCCTCATTTCCTGCATGAACGGAGGCACAAAATTAAGACTAAGTGTCATTTTACTAAGGCTCACAAAACGTGCTTTTAAAAATAAGGTGGCTTTGAATTCTTCAGCATCCACAGCTCTTAGAAACAAACACTTGTTTAAAACATCGTGGTGATGAGGCTTAATGGGCTGAAGGCAATCTATGTTAATGGTGTCTACCGTGAAATGGATTTTTTTTTTTCTCTGAGTGCCTTTAGCTCAAGAATAGCTCATATCCATTTTTTTCCAGCTCCTTTTTATTATTAACTACAGGGCTGGGAAATTATCAGTTGAACTTGGACGTCAGCATACTTAAATCTAAGATGGTCTGAGTGCTGTAGGGAGTTTTGCTGTTGCCCTAAATGGAACAATTAATTGTCAGGAACTTAAAGGTACAAAATCATTCCTCCTCTAATTACCCATCCCATGCATTGCTGAACCCATTAACAAAATGATGTCACTATTCTGTGGCAGACAAATTATCATTTGTGTGGAAAATTAGCGCAGTGATAAAATGTCTGATTTTAATAGGGACTGTTACCACAGGAATGATAGCAGGTGATGCAGTACCCCAAAAGGGCTTCCTAAGGCTTCTGAGAAACAAAGCTTTCCATATTTCTCAATATAAAACATCTCAATAACCATGCATCTTTTAGAATGTCCAGTGATCTTGAACTGATTTTTAAAAATATTTGAACAGAGCTTCTCTAGCTTTGTGTGTTACGCAGGTGGGTTAAAAACATGATTCTCAATGTAAAATCAGTGCAGCTATATGGTAACAGGGCTTGGCATTTGATGTGAACAGAATGCATTTTGTGAATGACTGCCTTGACTCAGTGTGGGTTAAAAAACACATCCAAAAATCTGGTATGCTGCATCCCATTTGTGCTCGTCTCCCATGTTAAAGTTATTTCTGTGCATTTAAATACCCCTTAATTTTCAGAGACGTTTTCAATTCAACACAACGTTTGTAGGGAATGCTTTTTAATTTTGTAAGAGGAGAAAATTCACTCAATTAATGCCTGTAATTGCGACTCATTACAGTAAATCTGACCTCTGCTCTGTTACATTCCATTGCGTTCTGTACCATTCTTTTTCTTAACGATTCCTGACCATTTTAATACTCTTTTTGCTATAGGATGCATCTGTGCCAAAGGTGCTGTTCTAACAAAAGCAAAAGAGCTGAAAATCACCACTACACACACACACACACACACAGAGCTGGCTCTTCACCCCACACAGTTATGCTCTAGAATTAACAGCTACCATGAAGTAACTTCCTCGGTTGTGTCTATTGGATCCAGAAACCTAAGAATCAAAACATTTACCTACCCATTTTTATGAGAACCATTACCCTGACTGCGACTAATAACAGAGCAAGACCACTGTTTTGTTAATTATTTCCAAGCATTTTCCCAAGGCAGCAACCCAGAGCAGTTTTTCCACAGCTCTCCCAGCACCGTGCTAGTGGTGCTTGTCTGTTTCTGGTTTTTGCTGCTTCTCTCCCTCGATTTCTGTTGTTGGCAGATACACCTTTTGATAATCACCAGCCTTGCTTGTTGCTTGTCTCCATTACCAACTTATTGTACAAGAACAAGCCCAAATACTAACCAATTTGACAATTACCTGCGTTGGCACACAGTTCCTCTTCTGTCAAGGTATTCCATTATTAAATAATGCATTCAATCATTTTTGAGATTAATTTTCTAGTACAATATCCATTAGTTTCAGCAGCACTTCATCTGAGCTCTCCTCCACTATACTCAAGGCCATTCCAGTGTTGATTCTGTTCTTAGCAACTATTTCAACAGCTCTTCCTTCTTTTCTTTCCTTCTACATATAGAAGGAAACCAGCAGTTTGCAGCAGGCAATGTTTAATTACTACCTTTTTAGTCCCTACACTTCAGAAAGAAAGGTAAGCCCATACCTTCAGGTTCACATTCACGACAGCAGACAAAGCTCAGATTTGCCATCTGCCTTGAATACCTCTTGTTTCTGCAATTTCTATTCATTACAGAGTACATCAAGTTCGTTACCCAAAGTATTCAGCGTAGCTGGTGTGCCCCCAAACACATTAAACCATTACTGGTGCAATCACAGCACAAGTTTTGTTTGAGAAACACCACGTAAAAAGAAAAAGATTGATTCTCATCCTGAAAATGTCAAACTTCTGCCTATGGTGCTCAGCTACATTTTTCTAAAACGGCAAAGTTCCAAAAAAGCCATCGACCTGACAGATCTGACAGTTCGTGATAGATGTGACAGCTCTGCTGCTTTACTGCCAGAAATGTCCTCCAACAGAATGAGGCAATCAATGAAGAATAATAAATCTACTGCAGATAGTACAACATTTTTTTTGTAGATACATAAGAAACAATACTATTTTTCTAAAAACACATCAAGAGCCTGCAACTTTAATAAACTATTACACTAACTTTCTTTAATATTACAGCATGTAACTACACTAGTTAATCTGTTTATCTGTTCTCTCTGTCCAGCAGTTGTCCACATCAAGCCTTGTTGTGCACCCATGTCTTATTAAGCTAGAGGAGGAAAAAAAAACACATCTAATTTTAAAACATTTTCCTCTGAAAAGAAAACAATTTTTACCTTTTTTTTCCTGGTCCCTCTGTCAACCAGATGAACGACAGCTGCTCCAACAGTTTCTGCTGAATTATATCCCCATCTTCCTGGAAAACACAGTTGATAAAAACTACATCAAGATTTTACCTTGAGTGCACAGTGTGAATACTTTTTTTTGAAAATTCCCGTATTTGAGATAAATTACAGCAGCTTTGCAGAAGTTAATTTGACATTCATAAATCAAAGCTTTCCAGATGAAGAATCCGTCTGATTTACAACAAACGCTTTTGAATGTTTTCTATCTCCTGTCTCCTACGTAACAGCCTCAACATCAGCATCAGAGGGAAAAAACACCAAAGCATCCATTTACCGAAATTACTTGACTGCACTAACAGAACAGCACACCTAAGCCAACTGGAAAGTGTTGATGAAAACACACATGGAAACACGAGCGCGTTCAACGCAGACAGTAAGTAGGCTCGATAAATCTTAGAAATGCTGCACAGGTAGATGGATGGTTACTGGTGTTTGTGTATGATTTCAAAAATACATTGATGCATCTCTGCTGTAACCCTGTTTCTTCCATTTTTCTCACATTCTGACACAGACAATGCTTAATGCTGCAGTAACTTGGATTGAATCAAGCAGCATGGCACCCATGCAACGAGGAGGTACATGAGTGCAGCTCACCAAGTTTTGAAACAAGGAGAAAAGTATGAGGATTTTGATCTCTAAAGAGCATCTGCTTGTTCACACATCTGTTTTTCCTTCAGACTACGGTTCCAAAGACAAGGCAGTGTTAGGAGGGTGAGAACACTGAAGAACACTGAGGCACTCCTGTCCTCATGCTGCATTTCTAAAGAGGCTGAGGAGCACCTGTTAAGAAATGGGGCTTGTTTTGCTTTTGCACAAAGATGAAATAACCAAGTATACAGACATGCAACTCAAACACACACCTGCACCGCACATGTTTGCATATACCTAGATAACGACAAGTGTCAACATCTACCTCAGTGGTATTCTTTGAAGAAATTTCTGTACCAGCTGTCAAGGGTGACAGCTTCAGTGCAAGGGGCGTTCAGGCAGACTGGTGCCCCAACAGCACCGCCGTGCTGTCACACAGCACATCCTCATCCCTGCACCTCACGTTATCATGGGACGCCTGGGCCTGGCTGAAATGCTGCGCACAGACACCCATCACACATCGATTTCCCCCTGCTTCTCTCACAGAGGTGCTCCATCTCCTGCCTGCCCTTGCCCTTGCTGAACCTCAGCAGCTTCCTTTCTGCCCAGCTCTCAGCCTGCCCAGCTCTGCCTCAATGGCAGCACGGCCTTCTGCTGCCTCAGCCACTCCTCCCACCTTCGTCCCATCAGCAAACTTGCTGAGGCTGGGCTCTATCCCCTCGTCCAGGGCCCTGAGGAAGATGTGGAACAAGAGCGGAGCCAGCCCCGCCCCCTGGGGAACACCGCTAGGGACAGCCTCCAACGAGACTCTGGGCTGCTGAGCCCAGCCCTCGCAGCTCTGCCACTCAGCCACTGCTCAGCCCACCTCACCGCCCACTCCTCTGTCCCCCACTTGCTCAGCTCCATCACAACCAGGTGCTGGCAGACAGGCTCAGACGCCTTGCTGAAGCCAAGGTGCCCAACAGCCACTGCTCTCCCCCCAGCTCCCAGCTGCTGCTGACATCACAGCAGGCTGCCAGCTGGGGCCAGCACCATTGCCCCTTGCTCAATCCATGCTGACTCCTCCTGATCCCCTTCTGCTCTTCCCCTTGCTTGGAGATGGCATCCAGCACCAGCTGCTCCATCCCCTTTCCAGGGACGGAGGTGAGGCTGACTGCCCTGCACTTTCCCGGATCGTCCTTCTTGCCCTTTTTGAAGGCTGCAGGGACACTGGCTGTCCTCCAGCCTTCAGGCACCAGTATTTACTCTTTTTGAAATGTTGCATTCTAAGTCTAACATATTTTAGTGTACTCTGATTTAAAACTTAATGTAAAATAAAGAAACCAAAAAAACCTGAAGCTAATGATAAAAAATGCTCACTTATTTTCGCAATTTATGCCTTCTTCATAGCATTTTGCCTATTGTGAGTCTAAATGCTGGTATGATTCAGCTCTGAAAAATGTCATAACTCCAGGAGAATTGACACTCTGACCTTCAGCTCTAATTTCTTTGCTGCGGACATGGCTGTGTTTTGATAAACTCAGAGGAAATCTGCACTGCTGTTTTCCAAAAGAAATAAAAAGGTAAGGTCATCTATTCTAGTGAATAAACAGAATGAAATTCAACTGAAAGCAACTGTATTAGGCTGTCTTCTCCTTCAGATGCTTCAAGAATGAGATATCTTTCATGGTGACAAAAAAGAATACTAAGGTAAATAAATGACAAAACAGTTCTACATAAAATTCCAGAATGGATGCCACTATTTCAGTGCGTGGTTTTTACTTTTCAGCAAAACAAAAGATTCCTTATTAAACTAGGGATAACAAAATGCAAGTAAGTGTTGCATCATTTTCAGAATTTTAGCTAATTTTAGCTGCAAAACAAATGTAATGTTTTCTTCTAAGTTAATACTGCAAAAGCTCTGGAACAGATAACAGTCTTGCCTGCAAGCTTGAAGATCCTTACTCCTTCCAAAGGGACAAACAGGATAAGAAAGGAACATGACTCTGGGGAGTCAGATGGGTGAGTATGAATTGGAGCATCCTTGATTAAAAGGTAAACATTCTTAAAGACTTGTGGTCTGCATGGATGTGCCACAGGTTTTGTGGTTTTTTTTCTGTTTTTTTTTTTTTTTTTTTTTTTTTTAACTGTGGAGTTTGTAATTATGAGTTCAAACTCTTGAAACAAGAATTCACACTTATCAGAAGTAAGAAGTAGAAACCACTGTAGACTTTGCTTTTCCCTGCAAGTACACTGGACTCTGAAAGGCAGCTGATTCAAGGCTGAATTGTCAGATTATGGAGTTTCCCACTCTGCCAGTGTTACAGACTAAGTGTGTGCATGTGTGTGTATTTTCCATATTAAAGTTGAAGAATCAAACAGTTGCAAGTGAGAAAATGACAGAATTAAGGTTGCCTCATATGTTGTCCCATGTTCATTTGCATTACAGCATTCATGTGATCCTCAGATTTTTTAAATCCAGCAGTGCCACTTTTTAATAAAACATTACTGGTTTTAAATGACATTTAGGGAGAAAAAGTAGAGCTTTTAAAATAAAAGCAGGGAGAGTAAACGTGAGACTAAGAGAAGGAACCAGTTTACAGTGCTTGAACTCTCACAGGGTTCCTACTCTGGGCCATGGAAAACAGTATTAAGTGTCAAGAAGGGTATAGGCAGCATCAGATCTGCCTGTAATAAATAGGACATAACAATTGAGACGTGGTGCAGAAGGAACAGGACTGTTGGCAAACATGTTGCCTCCAGCTGTCATTTGCTCCTGCATCTCGTAGGGCTGCACTACATTTAACAACAAAGCTGGGGACCACCCTGAAGCAGGTCTGCCTCAGTGGGCTTATCACTCTCTGGCTTGGGTTGTGACAAGAAATTCTCTGCTGAGCCCTGGAATTCGTCTCAACAAAAACTTCATTCAGATGAATGCGTTTCCATAAAAAGTAGAAGTTTTGAGAAACTGGTATTTTCTGATAAAACAAAGAAAGGAGGAAAAAGGCTGGATGGGGCCCTGGGCCCTGATCTGGTGGGTGGCAACCCTGTCCTGAGCAGGGGGTGGGAGCTAGATAGATCATCTTTAAGGTCCCTTCCAATCTCAGCCATTCTATGATTCTGTAACTCTTAGCCCTGAAAATTTCCACTACAGTTAGTACAGGAATCTCAGGATCACGCATCTTCCCTTTGGATATTGCCACTGCTTACCATTGTAGACACACTTAAGTTCTGGAAAGCATTCTGTGCATCAGTATTTAAAACAAAACTAATCAAGTTAATTCAAGAGCATAAAATATTGCAACTTTTTCATGATTAAATTAAAACAGTATACTCTGTCAACTGTGATCTAGAAAGAAGTTATATAGCTTTTATAGCTATAAATAAGGATTTCATATGCTTTTAGGAAATAATAGAGGAATTAATAAAACAAATCTCCCCAGGTCAATATCACTTAACAGAGATTAGTACAGAGTAATGGTTTGGGTTTTTAATTACTATTATTGAAGTATCTACCTAAATTATTGTGACTCTAAAGCATTATACAAATATAGACATTACGATAACCGTGGCTAAAACTCAAGAAAATTCTTTCTCCTATCGTTCTTAGATTTGTTAAGAACATGCTATTTTTATTCAAGATGTCCTAAAAAAGGTGAAATTAAAAGAGGGAATGAAGAAGTGCAACATCTTAACAGCAAAAAAGAGAAAATAAAAAAAACACTGCACATTACATTAGAAGAATCAGAAAATAAATGATCTTCTATAGCATTTATGCATCCCTTATGTGGCTGTCCCCTCCACAGATAACCTACTGCTTGGATAGAAGAAACAAATCTTGGTAGAGCAGGGCCAGTGACTGAGCAAGTCTTTCTCAGAACTCCATGAATATATCTGCCCACACATGGAATAACCAATTCTTGATGTAGTAAATAAAATTCATCCCTTCACTGGGTATGAAGTACAGAAGAGTAAGCAGCCATCTCCTGCACAGCAGTTACGCAGTGCTGATGGCAGGACCTCTCAAGACCTGAGGGTGCAGAGAAGACCCCAGGATGATGATGATGCTTCTACCTAGCACACTGCACAGTGGAGAGCTAGCCTGTAATTTAAACATTCTGTCATGTGTCTGTCTGATGCATGGTGGTTTTATGTATGATTTCCAGTATCCTGAGCCCTGGTTGGGAGCCAAGACGCTTCCCAGAGCTTACTAAAAATCACCTGAGAAAACTGTTCCAGTTCCTCATTGCCTTGCTCAGACTAAGCATTAATTCTGTTGCTGCCAGCACATCAGAATCACCTGAAAGAGAGATTCCCACACTGCATGAGGCAGATGAATAAGTACCAGATCTACACAGCCCACCAGAAGGTCAGGAGTCAGCAAAATAAATATTGGCAGCTTTCACCACTGTCAATGCTGACACTGGTACCTAGCAAGAACACTTGGCAACAAACTGCTGTCAAGTTAATGAACACAGGAGAACGGCTTGCAAAGACAGCATAGCTGTTTACAGCAACTTCATGCCACAACAGGCAAGATTCCCTTTTCCTAAAATCCCACATTTCTTTTGATCTTTCCATCACCCTTCCACCTCACTGCAGTAGTAGCAGATCCAAAATACAGTAAGTGCTCAGAGAGTGCTTTCTTGTGCTCCCCTTCCCAGTATCATACGCCTACAAGGTCAGGGGAGTTCCTCATTAGGACAAGGTTTGGTCCCTGAAAGCCACAAAACCACCTCTATAGGGTGAGCCATTGCCCAACGGTGGAGCTCTACCCAAAGCCCTCTGGGAGGCAAGGCCCACCCGCAGGCCCAATGGCCAAAATGCTGCATGAACCTTGCGTCCTCTGCCCCTGGCAGAAAAGCTGGTGTTCAGTGCTGTATTCCAGGAAAAGAATGTCTCAGAAGCTCTTCCATTGCCCATTAACTCCCTCTAAGAACTGGATGTAGCAGTGGCTTAAAACTGGTCACCCTACTGTCCTCCTTCTTGGCTCTTCTCACCAGCCTCTATTTATCTTTCTGCGTTCAGACAGCATGCAATCAAAAAGTAAACTGTGATATGCATGAGGGTCATAAACAGTAAGCACAGCTATCACTCTCTTTTACTGAACCAATAAATAAATAAATAGGGGGAAAAGGCATAGATAAAAGCAGGATTAGCATCACGTCTGTGCTACCAGAATGCCTTAGAGATCCAGTCTGTTGTAAGGCTGACTGAAGGTACTTGTAAAACTCATTGTTACAGACTGATTTTACAAAACATATTGTACTGCAGCCCCGTGTCTCTAATGAAGCCTTTCCAAAGGCAGCATCTTTCCTCCAGAGCTTTTCATGTCTAGCCCACATGAACGATACATGTTCCATTAAGTGGCAATGATTTCTGAATTATACATTTCCAGCTGGTTTATGTTATAAGCAATGTATAAAAACTTGACTGGAAGTTCTGAACTGGTAAGGATTCCTACCTTGCTTGCACTGCTTTTAAAAGAAGAAAAGAAAAAAAAACAACCACCGCACTATACAGACAATTGTTTGTTTGCATTGCTTAAACAGAATCCAAATTTTAAGAAGGACTGAAGAATGCCATCGAAGTGGTGGTAAGACATTTGGTATAAAACAAACAAAACGAGTGGGAAGCAAATACTGAAGTAAAAGAACGGAATAGTCCTCAACAGCCAGCACTGCACTTGCCATCACTACGTTCCATTGTCACCAATCACGTAACACGAAGAACCAGGACACCTCATTTGAGAACAGGTAAACAGAAGTCACTTTAGCCATCAATTTTGACGTTCAAATCATAGAATCATAGAATGGTTCAGGTTGGAAGGGACCTTAGAGATCATCTTGTTCCAACCCCCCTGCCATGGGCAAGGACACCTCCCACCAGACCAGGCTGCCCAAAGCCCTATCCAGCCTGGTCTTGAACACTGCCAGGGAGGGGGCATCCACAGCTTCTCTGGGCAACCTGTGCCAGTGTCTCACCACCCTCACAGGGAAGAATTTCCTCCTTCTATCTACTCTAAATCTACCCTCTTCCAGTTTATAACCATTACCCCTTGTCCTGTCTTTATCTATCCTTGTAAAAAGCCCCTCCCCAGCTTTCCTGGAGGCCCCTTCAGGTCCTGGAAGGCTGCTATCAGGTCCCCCCGCAGCCTTCTCTTCTCCAGGCTGAAGAGTCCCAACTCTCTCAGCCTGTCCTCGTAGGGGAGGTGCTCCAGCCCTCTGAGCATCCTCGTGGCCTCCTCTGGACCCGCTCCAACAGCTCCACATCCTTCTTGTGCTGGGGGCCCCACAACTGGACACAAGACTCCAGGTGAGGTCTCACAGAGCAGAGCAGAGGGGCAGAATCCCCTCCCTCGCCCTGCTGGCCACGCTTCTCTTGATGCAGCCCAGGATCCCGTTGGCCTTCTGGGCTGCAAGCGCACACTGCCGGCTCATGGTGAGTTTCTCATCAAGACACACCCCCAAATCCTTCTCCTCAAGTATGAAATGTGTATGAAGATTCTTAAAACCATAAAAAAACACTTCAATTACTAATATATTCTTTTTAGGAAAATGCTTTCTGAAGTTTTTCCACATTTTTTTTTTCAGTATTGGCGGCACCTGCAGCCAAAGACAAATAGTGAAAGTTCCTTGCAATGACTCAGGCACAGCAGCTTATCTTCTCTGAGCTAATTAAAGGGTTTTCCCTCTGTGCCTGAAGCTATCTCATCATGCAAGTAGTATTCCCCTATTATTAGAGAGGACTTTCTGGAATTAATTTTCAGCATGATGCAGACTGAGTTTAGTTCCTGGCTTTTTAATTATACAAGTTAGATGCAAATCTTCCTAAGTTTTACACGTAAACATTAAGAAAAAAGAAGCTATGAAAGGACGAGACTAACACAATTGTAGACATGATCCTAAAATCAAGTACTCAGACACAAACACTCAAAGACCTCTGAAAGTCCAGATAATGTTTGAGGCATGTCTACAAATCACTGCAAATAATAAATATAAATGTATTTACAGCTCTAGATCTAAATAGCAGTTCTGTTTGTTGCCTCAGGACAGCAGGTTAAGTCAACAAAGAATGCCACAGCTACGAAGTAAGTGCCCACCCTATTGCTGCCAGGAAACGTGGCTGCCCATCATGAAAAGTTCCTGTCTCACGTAAACATCTGGAGAAGTAATTTCAGACTGTTCCCATTCCCACCACTTAAGTCAAAGCAAAGCTAGTGGCAAGAAAAGAAGTAACTCACAGGCAGACAAGTCGAGGAGACAGAAAGTGAGGGGAGGATCATGGAAGAGGTTACACTAGCCACAGGACTGAGGATTTCAGTTATGATCTGAGCTCCATGTTCCTCTGTACATAGCCACGTAAAGTGTAACACATCAAGTGGATGGATAATGAAGGAAACGCAGAACAACAGTAAAGACAACGGGATTTTTCAAGGCCATATGAGACTTCTGGTGTGGTTTTTAGTTACTGCTTTTTCCTTATTTTTTCTGAGCTGCTGAAATAGCATACCTCCTCCAAGCTCTGGCCTCAGGCTCTGCCTAGCAAGATTCTGAAAGCCTGCTGCGATTCCCAAGTCAACTTCAAACCTGCTTCTGCTTTAAAATGAGGAGAGCACCAGCGTGAATGTGGACAGGGATCAGTACCCATCTCCTGGAATAATTGCTGCTTCTTGTTCACAGGCGATACAAACACCAGCATCTGATCACCCGCTAAGGCAGACACGCAAGGCTCTAACGCCGTGGAGGAGCAATGGGAGATGTGCATTCCAAAGAATGCAGCTTGCTCTGTTTCTTTGTTATGTTATTAAAGAATTATGCTTTGTGCTGGAAAACAAAGACCTAAATCACTGGGTGAAAACACTTCACGCCATTTGCACTGGCTGCATTGTACATTACCCATCAGTCCAACGAGTTAGCTGACAAAGCTCATGCATGTCTTCACCCCACAGCCTCAGCTGCCAGATTCTGTCCCACATGTTCGAGAACACATCCTCTGGTTAATGCCATTATGCTCTTCTCCTTAAGCTCTTCTTTCCTTTGCAAAGTAACCAGACCATTGCCCTACCACCTCGTAAAGAAAGCTCTATAAAGCAAGGAATGCTGTGCTGCGGTACGCGCCATTTCGGTGTCTGTGTAATTATTCTGCATATTATTCCAACAAGTGCAGCAGGCTTCTAGAAAAGGAATGACATTTCCCTCCTCTGATATTTATAACTGGACTTCAAATGAGAAATTCTGTTTTCACAAAGACGAGCGTAATCCAAACGATTAAACAGCCAGAAGTCTGTACCTGTCTGACATTGCTACAAAACAAAAAGACTACACAACCAGACTTCCTATCAGCCATGCCCGATAAGATCTGAATATCATTTCTGCAGCTTTATCCTTAATTTTTTTGAGCCTTCACAGAAGAAGGAGCAATTCTAAAGGGTACAAAAATCTTTCAAGAGATCTTTTAATTTCCTTTTTATTCTTCATAACAAACAGAATATGTCTTATTTTGCTTAGCTGAATTAGATAAAGTGTTTTAAAACAATGTTGGCTGATATCACTACGATGATAGAAGCACATCCTCTATCAGTTTCAAAGCTCTTTACACATCTTTCCATAGACCAATTTCTGGAAACATTGCCCATTCCAGGAAATAAAAGCTGCCTGTAGTCAACGCATAGGTTGCACATTCTACTTGAAAATATTCTGTTTTCTCCAGAACAAGGGGAAAGAGACCAAGTGAGTCTGCTGTTGTTTCCCATCTCTTTAGAAACAGGATGGTGACCAGCAGGCTGTTCCCACCGATTTCTGCACCTCATATCCCTCACAGCTGTTCTCCAGCAGCAGCAACATTCCTGTGCCACCAGCTGAATGACCTGCCAAGGCAATACAAACACAGCACAGAAGGGTTCAAGGTTTTCAACTTCTCAGAAAGCTTGGAAAATAAAGAAGCTAACTTGTTGCTTTATGCTTCTGTTCATACTCCACCTCAATTCTGAGCAGATTTAGTCCTAAAATCCTTCCCACGTGTTCACAGGACTGTGGTCTTGACAGATATAGGACAAGGGGTAACAGCTTTAAACTGACAGAGGGTAGATTTAGACTAGATACAGGGAAGGAATTCTTCAGTGTGAGGGTGGTGAGACACTGGCACAGGTTGCCCAGAGAAGCTGTGGATGCCCCCTCCCTGGCAGTGTTCAAGGCCAGGCTGGATGGGGCTTTGGGCAGCCTGGTCTGGTGGGAGGTGTCCTTGCCCATGGCAGGGGGGTTGGAACAAGATGATCTCTGAGCTCCCTTCCAACCTGAACCATTCTATGATTCTGTGATCAACAGACCACCAAACCCTTCACACTGCCCTGCAACAGTTAGTGGAGAAGTCAAGCAAAGAAGTCACGTGGAGGGACAAGGCAGCAATGCTCTACTTTCAGGAGTGACAGCCTTCTGTTCTGCTTTAATGCTGATACGCAGAGAGAAAAAGGTGCAGTCAGAATAGAGCAGTGTGGGTGGACGGGAGCTTGCTTACAGGGGCGTCAAGAAAACAAAGATGAGGTAAGGGGGGTCTAAGACAGGCACAAAACTGGGGTAAAAAGTGGTTGTCTAACAAGCATCTGGAATGTAACGAACTTCGGGACTTTATTTCATTAAAAGGTGTTCCCAGCATCTTGTAGGTGAGAAAGAGACCGCATTAAGGGCAGTGCCAACCATCCATGGTATGGACAACACTGGTTGCAGAGCCTAACCTAACTTTGGGGATGACTGCAGAAAGAAAACTGTGCAGTTTTCACAAAACCTGTCCAAGGGGCCTCACCCTCCCATACCGCTTGCCCGCTCTCACCAACTGAAAGCTGGATCAGAATAACGTCACATTTGAAGACACCTCAACGTGCACAGTCACAACGCTGTCTTGCTTGAAGGAGGTCGTGTTCAGTTCTGCCTCTTGGGCTAGATGTCTCACTGTCTAAAAGTTCAAATACACATCCTTCCTCAAAGGGGGTTTGGTACTCCTTCCTACTGACGGCAAAGGGTCGGTGTTGAAAAAAGCTGTGTTCAAAATGCTGGTCAAGAGAAGATCAAGAGCAACAAAAATAAACAAGAACAATTAAATAACCACAAACAATTAAATAACCGCTAATAGGATCAGTTTTCATTAGGACAGTATCTAGAGGGTAATGCATGCATTCATTAAAAAAAAAACAATTGGAAACGTGAATTAATGCAATATTGTTTAGTGAAAATATTTTAGCAAAAGTTATTAAAGTAGTAATTTCACTGATAATCAGCAGCATATGGAAAGTTTCTGTATGACAGGTAAAAATTTCTATCACAGATAACGTTGTGGACTAGGCTGCAATTTAGTCCAGATTAAAATCCAACATGTACAATTAAAAATAAATTTATTTAATTGTATTACTCTTCTGTACCAATGTAAAATAAGGAATAACTGGCCAGGCAGGAGCTCTGTAGAACACAATCCACCTTCCACAGAAGATCCATATTCCAACCAATCGTTCATTTAAAGGGCATTCCATCTCAGCCCTGTGATTACACTTTTAGTACCAGCTCATTAAGCCCAATGGAAAGATTAAAGAAAACAAACGGCTGCCTATAAAGCCTGGAAAAGAAAAACTGCTCAAGCAACCATGTTCCAGCATCCAAGTCAGACACCAAGGATTTGAGATTCTAGCATAAAAATTCTTGAACAAGACAGCCAATTTTTGATTTCATCATCATAATATGGTACAGAATTTAAGCAAAAAAATCTTAATTGGCACTACTGTCATCATAGCTGCTAAATCTAGCATACATATATCATGTAATCCCAAAAGAGTAAGCAAAAGGAAATTAAACAATGGCACAGAACTAAAATTACTCATCCATTTACTTTGCACTTTTACTAAGTACAAAAAGACGCTTACAAGTTTCCTCGGTGCTTTTAGCAATGACTGTTAGAGCAGCGAAGTTGATTCTTCGTGCAGACATGACATGCCAAAAGCACAAATAAGGGTAAAACACCAACCCCTGAGAAATGCTGTCAAAACAAGGCTGTTTGTGCAACCTAAATTTGGCCCCTTTGGGTATGTTTTTTCCAGTACTTTTTCCATGGGACCTTTTCCTTGACAATTTTACAGGCTGTACGATGCTGGGTTACTAATGAGCCTAATCTACGTTCTCCTTCTAAGGGTAATTATAGATTTTGTTCCCTCTGCAACACTGAGAAACTGCCACGCAGAGCTAGACACTGAGCTTCCCTGTGGTGCTCACCGCCAGCACAGCTGCAGGGCAGCACAGCATCAATGCCTGGGAGAAACACGAACAGACATCCCAAGACACGGGGAGCAGCTTCCCCACTGGACAGATCGGAAGCAGAGCATAGAGAAACAACGAGAAAGGCACAGGAGGAGCAATGCAGACTTCCCTCATTACAACATTCCATTACACACGTCCCGGTTTTCAAAGCAGTAACTGCAGCACGCTGAATTTACTCCTGTTTCTGAGTGTCTCTGCAACTCCAGAACTATGGAATGCAGAAGCAGCAACAACAGTGCAGCGTGGTTTGAGCAAGGCACCCACCTTCAGTAAAAACTGACTGCAGTGCAGGAGGAGGGAGAGAATCCACTTTTTTAGCGTGGTGCTGAGGAGCTTGGACAGACATGCTCTCTCAGTCCTGCTTCATCCACACCACACTTTGCAATCTCTAGATAAAATGGGGAACTGTCCTGTGGAACAGCACGACTGGAATTTGGTCCCAGTGCCTCAGAGCACTGCATGCTGAGCGAAATGGGTGTTTTCTCTAAAATAACAGCCTACACGTAGAGCAACCTGTTAGAAGAACTGGGACCTCTTCCACCTCCAAAAATTATTTCAGAACATATTTCTGGGGAGTAACAAGTAAAACAAGCACTGGGGAAAGGGTCAGTGGATGCATTCCCCTCCAGAGGCATGCGGAAGGAGTGCTGGTGCCCGGTCCACGGCTGGAGCCAGCCCTGTGAGCAGCAGCAGCATCCCCCAGCAAGGCCAGGGACGGGCTGCTGCAGCGAGCTCGTGAGCACACACCTGCTCTGTGCACTGCCAGCAGTGACAGCCAGGCCTCTGCAGAGCCAGAATGCAGAAACCTCTCAAGTGTCAGGTGGAAATATTCTTCAACTGTACTCCTGGGCTTATGATGCCAGGGGAAAGTTGAAAACTTTGTGACATCAGGAGCGTATGAAAGTGTGCTTTGTCTTGACACATTTCAAACGTGTGATAAAAAATAGATAGATGATTACAGTGTGCTGAGAACTGACTTTGGCTGTTACTCCGTGCCTGGGAGCTCCACCAGCAGACGCCTAGCTAGCCTAGAAACGTCTCGTTAGCACTATGGAGCGCTCCCTTCAGCTAACGACAGCCAGTGCAGAAACACACAAATACTTAAAGAAGGAAAAAAGTTAACTTTGAGTCAAGTCAGCAGAGGATCAACCCAGCATACCTCGAAGGAACATCAAGCACTGACTCAGTATCACGACCGAGTGCTCTCACTAAGAATTCCTGAAATCCGTTATTTATCAGTTGTGGGCAAGGGACTGGTCCAGAGGAGAAGAAACAGCTTTGGCTGTTTCTCCATCTCACACAGTGCAATTACAGAAAACATGCTCTGCATTGTCATCGTGAAAAACAGTAAATTAGAATTCAAGTGCCCCAGATTTATACAGTGCTTTGCAGACACACAAGACACGCCAACGACATAACTGAAGTTACAAGCTCATTTCCCAATTTCACAAACTGCTTACAGACACGAGTCTCTAAAAAGCTTTTTTCATCGCAAGTTTTTCTACTTCCTTTGGCAAAGTCAGATTTCTTAGTTTTGGGTAGAGCTAGAGGACTGCAACACATGAGGTCTCCTCTAGAATGTGGCCTCTTGCCCTGCCGACATACTGGAAATAAATCTTTGCTGAGTGCACAGCGGGTGAGGTATACGGAGTTAGGTAGGGAAGAACACTTTTTAATGAGACCAGACAGAGTGGTTATCTTACACCTGGCCAAATGAAGGCTGAGTGGAGATATTGTTATGCTCTACACACCGCAGGCGTGTGAAGGGCAAGCCTTAGCTAAGCCAAGTGCAGCTCGTTGGCACAAGAATTAATGTGTCTAGGAGAGCTGTAGCTGGTTTGAAGCAGTACCCCCAGAACAGCCTTGCTGGAGGAAGCACAGAAACAAAACACTGTGCTGTGCTGAGCAGGGCAGTGATGGATGTGCTGAAGGACTGCCCGGCATGGAGAGCTGCCAGGGCAGCTACCCAACAGCCTCCAAGTCCCAGCGCCTTCTGCTGGAGCTGAGCCTATGGACAAAGCTGTGAAAAGCCATTTTTGTTTGACTCAGCACACCCAGGCAATGTGCAGCAGTACCAGCACGTGCTAAGCGCACTGTGGCAAACGCTCTCCACTGGTGCTGAGAGAACAAGCATGGCTCCATGGCTCTCCTTCAAGAGCTGAGCAGTGCCCAGGCCTAGGAAGCTCTCCCCATCACAACACGCTCCACGCTTGCCTTTTCCAACGATGTTTCCCCACTGTTTAAATAAAGAAGTCCCGCAGAACAGCAGCCTGCTCAAGTTCTCTTCCAAGTATTAATACACATGTACCAACAGATCCCAAAATTCAGATGCATGCTCCATCCTTCTGTTTGATACAGACCTGCGCTCTTAAAGAGGTGACCTGCTTGTATCATCACTCTGGTTGAGATATTGTCTTGTTCCTGGCATCTAAGTTATACACTCACAGCCAAACTATTGAACTTTACATTCTCAGAACAGTTATCAGATGTCAGACAAAAGAGCATAAATCCATCTCTATTCATCACACAACACCTTCACTCAAGGAGAAAACTGAAGACATTTCTCAGCTGTACTTTCCCAGACTGGTAAATGCAAAACATCTCGTTACAGAGGAAATCCAAGGTCAGCACAGCACAGCTCAGGTAACAAGAGAACAAAAATGCAAAAACAGGTTATTGCTGTAAATCTGAATGAAGTTCTTACACTGCTGCTGGAATGGTATCGAGCGAGCTCCACCTGGCTCACCGGCCCTCAGCTTTGCCTCCCCATGGCAGTATGCTCAAGGAAGAATTTACAAGAAAAAAAGAGCATATTTGCTAGACGGAATATGCAGATCTTTACTGCCTCTGAAAGGACATAAAAAGCAGAGATCAGCAAGAGCTAGAGGCTCACGTGAAGATGTGAAGTCTGAGATCACCCCAGTGACAACGCGACCCCGGCAGTGGCAGCCATTTGCATGGAGACCTCACAGTGACTCCAGTCACACCTCCTTGGGATCCAGTCACGTACAGCCAAACGCGGGATCCGGCCAATTATCTTAGAGCTGTGAGGACTAAATCGGGATAAATGTGAGAGACGCTACTTGGGAATGAAGCAGGAATATGCACAAAAAGAACCACTGCAGTACAGCATATCACTAAAAACAGAAACACGTGTAATCTATTAGTCAAGAAAGAATGAAGAAACTTTTGAGACAATTCTCTTCGAAAGAATTTGCCCAGATATCGCTTCCAATTTCAGAAAGTAATTTCAGACCTTACCTGCTGCAGCAACTTTATTCCCCCCTCAGACACCCAGGATATCCTTATATTTTCTGTACTGCCAATTATTTTTTCCATATGGTAGCTTTAGTAATCTATAAACTCCTTGCCTGCTCACTCACCATTTGGATACTTCCAAAGCTCACACACCCCATCAGAAACCGGTAAGGGCAGAGGCACTGTGATCGTACCTTCAATGCCAAAATCGTACTTGCTGGAAAGTCCACCCCACGTCTAGATCTCACTTTGGTGGAGACGATGCTTACTCGGAGTCCTAGTGCTGGAAAGCAGTGCCTTATACCCACAATTTAAATCACGGCAGCAACGCTAGCATGTTCTGTTTGCTCTTGTTTTAATTGATTTATTTTTCATTGTGAAGATGCAGAAGAATCCTACCTTTTCCTCTTTTTTTTTTTTTAAGAGGGCGAGGTGGGTGATGTCTTCTTGCTTTATGGGAAGATTTATTCTACGTACGGAGCTCCTTCAGGATGCAGCTCAAGAGAAAAGGAAAATAAGCATTGACTCAGCTTCTGCATTACAGCCATTGCAACCAATTTTAAGAGGCAACACAGAGGGAGGTAGCATTTGTTTCCAGCCCTCTCAGGAAGTCATGTAAGCACAGAATCGACTAATTAACGTTAACATTCATTTCCATGCCAAAGCAGCAATAGCTTCCATTCATATGTGCACTGACAGAACTTCAGTGGCAGAAAATGCCATTAGCATAGGGTAAAAATTGCTGTACACAGATCTGTAGTACCTCCTCTGAATATTCAGCAGAGCAGAAGGAGGCAACAGAGCCTGCTGCAGGTAGCTGCAGCTCTAAAATCCCCGTGTTGATCTCAAAGAACAGGAATGTTGTCTCCAGACCACGTCGGAGCAGCAGCCAAACACAGAGCAGTCAAACCCAAAGTGCACAGCGGTGAGGGTGGGCTTTCACCTTTATGGGCACAAAGACTTGTTTATTTGGGGTAGAACCATTTTATCTTTGCTTCAAAAGAACAAATTGGAGAAAATGCCCTTGTGTGACCAAGCAGTCTGTGATCAGAATGCAGTGATGAGATGGAAGGTTAAGAAGCACCATCAACTGTGACATCAGCATAAAGCCTCGAAAAGAGTTGGTCGTTGGTGTCCTCATGCAGAGCGTTCACAGCCTGTAATGTTGCACTGGAAATGTTTACTAAGAGTAGTTCCTTGGCAGAAGCATTTGAGTAACATCCTATTACCTTTTGTTAATAAGCAAAAATAAGCTTTCAGCACAATGATATCACTCCAGGTGGCACAGTTGGAATCGACTGAAAACTCACGGGGATTTGTGGCCCACCCGTGCAGGGTGTGAGATCTGACCACTGGGAGCACACAGCACTCCTCCTCTGGCCTCCCGGGACAGCTTCACTATTTTGGCAACACGTCGATCCATTTGGGAGCCCTTCATTGGCAATAAAATTCATACACCCATGCTCTAAGCCACGTCTACGTGTTCGTGTCTCATTCATCAGCAACTCCATTTGATACTTACAGCCTCCTGCACACTTCTGTAGCACAAAGAGCAAGGCAGAAATCAAATCACAGTTGTCAAGCACCAGTTCTGTTCCTGAGTATGGCAGTTGACTCCACGAGATTTCTCACCGTGTGAACACGCTGTAAGCCGACGTTGCCTGCGTGTTGTCATGAATGCTCAGTTCAGTTGAGCGGGTTATGAAGCATACAGTCTGTTTCCCAGTATTTAAACAGCTCATGGAATAACCTCTGAGAGTTCTTGTTCTTATTCCAGAACAAAGATAGATTTCTAGATCCTTCTGAAGACCTTTGAGCTGCAGTGGGAACAGCCACCGTTAGACCCAACCTAGTACCACACACTGTCGTTCCGGGAGCCCAGACAACACAGTGCTTACACACTTATAGGAAACAGCATCCAAGAAACCCTCTCTTCTCTTAGCACTTAAATGCCCATTTCCCACAGAACTTTCCTATCGTTACATCCTGAGACTGTTAGGATGCCAGCAACATCCGGATCACCTGACATTTACTGAGTGAAGGGAAAGATGCTTTATATATAATTAACACATTCAAACTTCCTAGCTTCTGGCACTCACGTGGGATTAATTATGTATAATATTTAGAATGCTCCAATTTAAATTCTGCACAGCTTTTGATTCTCACACTTGAGAGCACTAATGAATCACACTTTTATCCTGTCTGGCTTCTAAGCAGATGCAAGAACCGAAATTATGCTAGAATTAACCCACAATACTAAACTACAAACAGTGCAAAGTTGGAAGGAGATTTAAGCTACCACAACGTACTTCACTCTAGACAATACCAGCAGCTCCAGCAATTCTGTGAAGTTTAGCTCAAAGCTCACAAATTTGGAACTGCACTCATTTACCGCACTAAATGTCAATCAAAACAGAACAAAAAAAACAAACAGGTATTTTCACACTGTAGATTCCTGACTTCAAGGTCAGTATCTCACAGTGAGATCGTCAGGCATCCGCTGCTTCCAAGTCAGTGCTGGTCACTCCTCTTGTTCCTCCTTAGATGTTAAAGTTCTTTCCTGAAAGGAGGAAATAGGCTGGGTCTCTGCGTAATCTCTGCTATACCTCTGTATTTTTGAGAAGACAAAAATCAGAGAAATAAAAACCAAGGAATCTAAAATATACCCAAAAAAGGCCACACAAATGAAAATGTAAATTTCACAAAATTAAGGACATTTTTTGATTTTAATTCAAAGTGAATCATCTTAAAGTTTTGCCTCATTGCACATTTCAAACATTCTCCTTCAACATATTTACTTCTGCTCCTTTACAGCCTCCCTTATCCAAAAGGTATTTAAATACCATTCCTGTTTTATTACAAAGGATGAATTCTTGACTCCTGGCCTTGACGACTAAGTGTTTGAGATTTCTCTCCCACCAACTCACATCACCAAGACCTCTCTCTCTCAGAAATCCACATTCATCTCAGCGCTGCCTCACTGCAGCCAATTAGCATCACCAGGAACTGGTGTGCAATGCTTCATGCATCTGAGCAGCTTAAAAGCTACGTACTTCATTTCACTGCAGCATTTTCTTCAACTATATTGCCCAAATTCATTTATAATAGAACATTCTCACAAAAATCAGAATGACAGGATGTATTTATTCTTCTGTTTACTAATCCAAGTACGTGTCGTTACTTCACACCAAATGGTTGACCCTAATAATATATGGAAAGGAGAGAGGTAGAAAGTGATCTTAAGAGAAAAGACACAGGATGCCAGCTTTTATTTCCATGTGCCCTCTGGACAAGCCCCTTTACCATCACAATACTGGCAGGGTACTTCCTTCAGTTGCTGCACCTCTCCACAAAATACTTTCCAGTAGAAGCAAGCTTAAAAGCAAGTTAGTGATGTACTTCTCCATCTCTGAAGCATTACTTTCTGCAGGGTCCTTAGATGTGACACACACAATTCTGTTGTCAAGCACACTTCATCTTCTCACATTAAAATAAATCAGTAATAAGTAGGGTCCTTATGACACAGAAATGGAGCCTCGACTTGTACTTTCCCCCCAAATTACCTTCCCAAGGACACCTGAAGGCAATTATACATTTGTGCAAAGTTAAGGGAAATGCAGGCAAGAAAGATTCAGAAACAAAAAGGATCAACTTGGTATATAGTTGTTTTTCTTTAAGAAGGACTTAAAAAGTGCCCTCCTGCAGTCTGAGCACATCCCTCCCTCCCTGCAAGGCGTAAGGAAAGCACAGAGAAGGCAAGGCTTGGGAAGAAAGTGTGCAGCAGACCTACTGCAAGCTAATGAATAATTATTCTCACCTTATTTGTATTGGTCCCTACAGTCATTTTTCAATTTATATGACCAAAAAGAGCAGGAGGTAAGGAATATTTGGAACATGATAAAAAAAGTTATTCTCTGAACTCTAATTTCTAAATTTCATGGGCACTTAATCTGAGTTAGAAACTACTTTCAAAATGAAAGAGTTTCTGTTTACAGTTGAGTGAAATGCCAGCATAAACATAAAAGAAAATAGAAAAATAAATTGAAAGATCTCCACTTAAACCTTGTCAACATTTGCACAGGCCTGCCTATCTGCACACACTATTTTATATTCATAAATCTTTGCCAAGTGACAAAGAACTTATCACAACGAGAATTCACACACACACACACACACACACACACACACACACACACACACACACGAGCTTTTTCCTCTTTTAAGCAAAATTTAACCCACCAGTCAGGTATCGAGCTGCTGACCCAACAGTATTCACACACCAGGACCAAGGAATCAATTCAATCTTTAAGTAGTTCTTCCATTACAATCGTCTTTGCATTAGAGAAACTCTGAAGCATTGCACCCTATATAGAGGGATTCTGGACCAGAGTAGAAAACTCAATGCATAGAAAAAAACATATTGGCTTCACTGCTGATGGTACTTAAGTGCAATGCCCACTTACTTCTAGACCTTCAAGGTTGTGTGTGCATTTTTAAAAACAAATTTTTAAAAATTCCTAAATTTTGCTATTCCAACGATGGCTGCTTCTATGTCAGCTACAGTATGACAGCCTGCAGCCCACCAGTAACCACCTGGCACGTGAGCAGCCCTTATCTCGTCAAGCACCAAGCACTCAGCACCAGTAACACAGTGGAGCTTTCTGCATTTCTTACACACCAGTGACACCAGTTTGGTGCTGCCCACTGCGTTTAGAAAACAATATTCAATCTAGTACAAATATCCATAAGTATTAGCAGACAACATCCACACATTATCTGTGCAGAATGCAAACACTGTAATTAATTCACAGTCCAGAAGAAACCTTGTGCTGAACATATCTTCATGTCTTCAGATCATCTAGCCCAGGATGGCTGAAAGTGATCAGGTTCCTCCAAGCTTTGGCCAGCTGTGCCTGAAAATCTCAAAAAACAGAGTTTCCTCTGCCTCCCTGGGCCTTTTTCCAGTGTTTTCCCATCCTCAGGATGGGAAAAAGAATAATGTTTACAACTAATAGGAATGTCTGCAATTCTAGCTTGTGTCTATTCTCAAGAGAGAAGAGCCTGGCCCATCTTCTCTATACCTCAGCACCCACTGTTTGCCAGCCATTTGTTCAGTGGTGAATATAAGGAGCTCACTTCCCCAACTTGCTTGGGGATTTAGATTTCACTGATTGCCACAGAAAAGGAATCCACTGGAATACAGCAACAAATTTGTCTGAGCGTCATTCATAATCCAACATCTTTCTTCTTTTCCTTAGTCTTTGTTTTTTTGTTTTTCCCTTGGAGGAGCAGAGCTCCTGTTTGAAGTGAAGAACGAGGAATCACTTACCTAAAACGACTACCACAGCATCAAGAGGAAAAAAACCCAAAATGCTAGAGGGGTTAAAAAAATCAAAGTTAAATAATTCATTTACTGAAATGTCACAAAGTTTGCATCTCCCACTTTCCGTCACCTGTGCACCACAGAACCCAAACATGGGATCAGACTTCTCTAAAGGCTCTTGAGACACACGGCCTCCACGTCTGTGAATGCAGCTTCATTTCCTTTCATACGTTCCTCATTTTATAAAGTTCATAACAATGTAGATAATAAAGTCTTTGAAACAAGAGCATCGTACCTAGTGGCATTTAATCTTTTCACTGACCCATCCACACTCCAGACAGGTGCCTGTCACAACCACAACGTAAGGAACTCCTGCTCTTTACCTAAAGGGGAATGGCAAGAGACGTTTTGTAGATTATCTTGGAAGTTAATAGCTCTAAAGAGATTAACTGTGAAAGGAACTGAAATGGCCATGGAAATAACTTTGGTTTCTGCTGCTCAAGTCCCAATCTTTCTGCCTGCTTGTGGTAAATCAGGTCACATCGCAGAGAAAGAGGGACAGACTTTGAGATTAAATGCCAATACGTATTAGCAAGGGTATAAAATAAATTGTGAATAGAAGAATAAAACTCACTATCCTCATACATTCTGTCTAAAGCAATATGGGACCTCCTGGAAAGAATGCTTTTCAGACCAAACACACAAAAGCAATTTTCAGGGCCAGTAGAGAAAGACAATTTGAAGGCTGAGAGTCCTCATGGAGAATGAGCAACCCTCTTATTTCTAACGAGGCAATTCTGCTGTGAGGCAGGGACTGCTGCCAAGACAGGCCCTGACCACTCCGGGCTTCAGAGATGGGCTTCCAAAATCACAGAGCAACTATTTAACACACCTGCCTTAGCTTTTCCCCCATTAACATAGGGGATGCTCCATTTTCAACACCTTTACTTTCCAGCTGAGTTGAGGATGACTCCTAAAACCTCAAAGAAGTTACAGTAAGTCAAGACAACAAACCCGTAAGTTTAACTTACTGAAGTGTTGAATGTCAATAACAATTGACATTCCAGCCATCTCCCTTGGTACACTAAGGCTTGGTATGCTAAGAATTTGTTCTTTTCCATTCTGTGTTCAAATTGTTCTACTCATTTGCCTGTAGTGTTGAATTTGAACATTTCATTTCCCCATAATCTTCGAAAAACACAATATTTCCAAATACATGATCTGTAGATGCAAACGACACTAACTACAAGCAACCTAGAAGATGAGAAGAACAACAGAAACTGAAAAATCCATTCTTCTGAAAAGCAGCAGCTTACAAGAGTTATTTTCCTTCAAATCTCCAAGAAGATGCAACATTGCTAACAATGTAATCTGATAGTCCAAGAAAAGTCAAACTTCCCATTTACTCAGTACCTTCAGAAAATGTGAGCCTCTTCCAGAGTTCTGTTTACTCTGGTTTATTGAAACCAGTTTGGTGCTGCAAAAGACCCCAAGTTCAACGTACACAGCTTCTGATTTTCTCACTGTGGTGCAGAAAGCATCTGTAATTCTTTCTCCTACAAATACAGCAAAACCTACAGCCCGATGTTTACAGCTGGATTAGATCTTTGCAGTGACTCAGTGACCTACTTGGGTCCTGCTGCAGCACATCCCCAAAAAGAAGCACTCTAATTTGAAGGCCTTAGAGCACCAAATCACTGAGAGATGGATCTATTAGAAAACCCTTTCTGATTTCATAACCCAAGGAACTGGCTCACACAAAAAAAAAAGCTCATCAGTCTCTGAAAAGTGCATTTGCAGTCCATCTAGAATTGACCACAGCTGCAAGCTTATTTCCAGTTTAGTCTGGTATGACCTGTTACAACAGCAGTACGAAGGCATGGCTCCTTCAGCATGAACTACAGAGCTCAGCTCCTCAGGCATCCCTCTCCTTCCTCCACACCGCCTGGGGCCAAGACCAAGAGATCCAGTGTCAGAGATGCATTCCATTAGTTTAGGCAGCACATGGTGGTTATTACCTCAAGGATGTCCCGTGGTCCTCCTTGTCATTTGTGGCAGGTTTAGCTGCAGTGGGTGCAGGATGGGTTTTATGCTCACGGGTATGTTTGCAAAACAGTGTCTGATCTTAACTGCAAAACTGAACCAAAAATAACCAGCAGGGCACGGGAGCTTCCTCCTGTCCATGAAAAGAGTATCCACTTACTCCTGGTTTCTATCAAATTGAGAGTCTATTAAAAACACATGAAAAAGGATCAAAGAAATGAAAATTAAAAAGCATTTTCAAGCCCTATAGATCCGAGATAGATCTGTTTTGTAAGAGCTTGGTTTAGCCCTTCTCATTCAGGAAGGAGCAGTGTCAGCCTGTTCCTCCCGAAGCACAACGTGGGGCACAGCAGCACTGCGAGGCACCCACAGGAAACTCGTCTCGTTTGGCAGACAAATTGCGGCCGGTTCAATTTCACTTCTTCCATTAGCACAGCACAAAGACAGCAAAATTTTGTCTAAAATCCACCGAGACAGGAAAGAGACAGCCAAATTGGGATTGCGAGGATCTGAATGGCGTATGTATGCGGCAGAAACTCCTGAAATTTATTTCCTAAGTGAAGCAGTTAAAAAGATAAACACAGTCATTTGGGTCCCAGTGACCGCTCTGCAGTTATTTCCAATTGTAAAGTGACATTGTATCGGGTTCCTGATTCCACAGGGATGGGATATCACTGGGAAATGCATCAAACCTGTAAGCACACATCTCCACGCACACAGGATACAGAGGATTTGCTTTGCATGTTATGTAAGGTTGGATATTAGGATAGGTAGTTGGGATGGTAGGAAAAACTTCTCCAAGAGAGCTGCCAGGCACTGGGACAGCTGCCCAGGGAGCGGTGGAGTCCCAGTCCCCGGAGGTGCTCAAGGTACATCCAGATGTAGAACTGGGGGACGTGGCTGGATGGGTGATCTTGGCGGTAGGGGGAGGGTTGGACTGCATGATCTTGGAGGTTCTTGGAGGACTTTCCAGCCTTGATGATTCCATGATTCCAAACCAGCCTCGAGAAAACACTGGTCCTTCTGGGAGATCCAGTCCTGACAGGATGCCTGTATTTCTAGGGTCTGTATTTCAGGGCGATTGCATTTCCAGTGTATCTCACGTCAGTTGCTCTTTCAGCATTAATACTGTTGTGATAACAAGCTGGATGCCTGCTACACATTGTCATGACTTAAAATGAACTCCTCCTAATGCTTACAGGCTCCCGCTCCAGCTCGTGTTTTCCTGTAGGCAGGATGGGGCTTCCTGCAGCAGCAGCCACCTTCACAGAACTGCCCGTGCTTTGTGTTTCCCAGCTGCCCCCTCAAAGACGGGCGCAGGCACACGCGTGCAGACGGGCACCGTGCTCAGCTCCACCTCGTGCTCCGAGCCAAGCAAAACGCTGGCGAACAAATTGAGAGCATGATTTACCGTGTCGTTTCCCATTTCCACACTGACAGCGTAACTCATGCTCTCAGAGAGCACCTGAAAGATCACCGACGCTCTGCCTTCCATTTCAGCATTTCCCTATCAGCCTGCAGTAGAAAATCCGTGAAAAAAAATGAAATTAAATTTTCCTTCTGATTAGAAGGAGCTCTTCCTAAGTTTGATGCCTCTGCGTGCCACGTGCTGATTTCAGCCAGTTTTGCAAGGCTCTCCAAAAGGCCTTACAAAAAACGAAATTAGGAAACCAAAACTCTTTCTTATATTAAGTTAGGCGTCTGCAGGGTAAAACAACACTGCCAAAATGCTCCCCGCACATATGGCACAACACACACAGACTGCAGAGTACTGCAGTTAACTGGAAATTAACCAATATTCGGACAGCTCATTTGTGAACACAGAGATGGTGCTGCACAAAACGCTGGTTCATCAACCACAGTGATGACTACAGCTGATCTGTATTGAAATTCCACGTCACACTGGCAATTTTGGTAGGAATTTCTGACAAAATATGCTGCTGGAGAAATGTTTCTCTTTAGAACTACCTCATGCAATGCTTTGGGGCAGAGGCAGCATTTTCAGCGTGCCACAGGGATCCATCCCAGGAAACCCATAAGGACCTGTGCAACACACAGGTCAACAGCCACGTGCTTGCAGCCTTCGTGCATACCACAAAAAACTGCATTTAGACCAGTTCTGAATGGAAATCTGTGGCACTGCACACAACAGCCCCCACAGCAAGTCTGTACGTGCACACAGAGGCTGCAGTTGCAATGACCTACCTCGTTTATCATTTTGTTTACCAAAAAGAATCTGCACGCTTGTGGCTGATATTAGAAACAAGAGGCAGTACTCAGGCTGGAACGATGCACTGATACAGCTATTGAAGACATTAAGTGAGAGAACTGAATAGCAGCAGCCCATTTGTTTGTGACAGGATGCTCTACAGTAATGGGGAGAACAGAATTAGACTATTCAGATTAATTAAGCCGGACTTCTTGCAGAGGCAGCTACATAAAGAGCTATTTGACCTCATAAGGTCCACCAGACACATCAGTTACAATACAGACTTCTCTTTCATTCTTCATTTTGGATTCTTTGAGTTGTTCTTATTCCACACACAAGTCTTTTCCCTAGCTTTAAAAACTACAGGCTTCAGTGTTCATTCTTCCAAGGAAGAATAAGGTGACCTTCAGCGTGCACCCCTGCTGATGCTCAGTTAACTGCAGGGAGCAGATGTAAGCACCACTGCATCTGGTGGCCTTCTGTGACGGAGTGACAGCAGGGGTGCACAAAGGAAGGGCAACTGATGGCGTCCACCTGGACTTGTGCAAGGCCTTTGACATGGTCCCACACCACATCCTTATCCCTAAATTGGAGAGATGTGGATTTGAAGGGTGGACTATTTGGTGCAGAAGGAATTGGTTGGATGGTTGTAGCCAGAGGGTTGGGGTCAATGGCTCTGTGTCCAGGTGGAGGCCAGTCATGAGCAGTGCCCCCCAGGTGTCTGTCTTGGGACTGGTTCTCCTCAGTATCTTCACCAATGACATCAATGATGGGATTGAGTGCACCCTCAGCAGTTTGCTGATAACACCAAGCTGAATGGTGCAGCTGACACAGCAGAAGGAAGGGATGCCATCCAGAGGGACCTGGACAGGCTTGAAAAGTGGGCCCCTGTGAGCATCTTGTGAAGGTGCTGCACTTGGTTTGGAGTAATCCCACATATAAGTACAGGCTGGGAGAACTTCTTGAGAGCAGCACTGCTGGGAAGGACCTGGGGGTCCCAATGGACAAAGAGCTGCCCATGAGGCAGCAGTGTGTGCCTGCAGCCCAGAAGGCCAACGGTATCCTGGGCTGCATCAACAGAGGGGGGGCAGGGAGGGGATTGTCCCCCTCTGCTCTGCCCTTGTGAGGTCACATCTGGAGTGCTGTGAGCAGGCCTGGGGCCCCCAGCACCAGAAGGATGTGGGGCTGCTGGAGCGGGGCCAGAGGAGGCCAGGAAGATGCTCAGAGGCTGCAGCACCTCTGCTCTGGAGACAGGCGGAGGGAGCTGGGGGTGTTCAGCCTGGAGAGGAGAAGGCTGCGGGGAGACCTCACTGCGGCCTTCCAGTGCTTGGAGCTGATAAACAGGAGAGGCACTGACGTTTTACATGGGCTGGTGATATTGACAGGACAAGCTGAAATGGTTTCAAACTGAAATAGGGGAGATTTATGTCAAATGTTAGCAAGAAGTTCTTTACTCAAGAGGTCAGTGAGGCCCTGGCCCAGCTGCCCAGAGCTGTGGTTGCCCCATCCCTGGAGGTGCCCAAGGCCACGGATGGGCCCTGGGCAGCCTGAGCTGGGGGCACCCAGCCCATGGCAGAGGATTAGAACTGGGTGGGCTTTAAGGTCCCTTCCAACCCAACCATTCTACAGCACATTCTTCTTGCCTGTTCATGGCAGGGCTGAACACATCACTCCACAGTCAACAGTCCGAGTGTATATGAGAAATGGGGTAATAAGAAAAAAACGATTCATAGATTTCTCTGTTATCAGGCTAAAACAAACCCCTACATTTTATGGAAATTCTAGTAACATTTCATTACTACGCACCGTAAAGGAAGCAGGCTGCAAAAGCAGACAAAACCACAGCCAGTCCTGTCAGAAGAAAACCCACCATACATTCAGGGACTGGTAAGAGAGCTGAGCTTAAATGGTTCCAGAAAAGTAGCTCATGCAGGATTCTTCAGTTACTCCAGTCCTCCACGACACTCGGTCAGACTGTAGAATTATTAACTTTACATCACCGCCTTGCTATGGATTACTTGCAAATGCCTCTTTCTGTGTCACTTTGAAGTCTACTCAATCCCTTTCCATTTCTCACCCAGCAATGTTCTCTGCAGCTACCCAGGGCCACGCACAAAGCCAGGTGGACAGGAGAAGACCTGAGCTGAAGTCAGCTAACTGCAGTGCTACGGGAAGTCAGAGGTTGCAACTTAAACAAGAGTCAGCTTCTGAAGGGAAGAGGTACAAGTTCGTGCTTCCTTTATGTTAACATTTCACTAAAAATCATTTCTACCACTGAGTTGTTTCTAAGTAACCCAGCTCATTCTGCAAAGCACATGGCCAATAGGTGGGTTTGAAGAGCAGTGCCAGAACAGTTTCACATGGAGTTAACACAGCCATTATTCCTCCAGCTCCTCCCAAGGAAGATGGAGACAACATGCCTATCATTACAGATGCTCACAGAGGGCTCTTACCTCCTCCCTTATTGAGCAATCCCTGTCCTGACATATTCTTCTAACCTTCCAGAAACTGAACAGTTCCAAAGGCTGACACTGAAATAAACGTGACACACCACGTAGCTCCAGATGTAGTTATATACCCCCAACACAAATAAAGATCTTATGTAAAAAATACACCCCAGGAAACAAACGATTCAGTGCTAGCTTGGAAGTGATTTTTTTTTCTTTTTTTAAAGTGAATGTCACTTCTGAGCTGTGGGAATAACCTTTTGCTAGACACAGACGTTGTTTTTCATGTCACTGGAAGAGGACAGTTTCCTCCTGGCTGGAGGAGGGGTCCGGCAGGAGCCCTGCAAGATGTTCCCCATGAGGACAGGCGAGCACAGCAGCAACAGCCAGCGGAGCTGGGCAGCCCTTGTCCTTGGAAGGTGTCAGGATGGGACACAAAGCCCTGGTGCACTGCTCTGAGCAGGAGGGGGTAGCAGAGCCTTCCTCTGATCCCCTCCTACCTCAACTGCTCTCACTGCCCCTGGTTTCTCACTGCTACAGCACTCATCCTAGAAGCTGCAGGAATGATGAATGCTGTGCTGCGAAGGTCTGCCTTCAGGTTGTGCTCTGCAGAGTCCTTCCAACTTCCAGTCAAAGTGATGATAACTAAGGAATGTGCCTGGACAGAAAGAGGAGCTGGGAAGTGCCCAAGTGATGATTAAAGAAAGGCCTAAAATATTTACAAGAAAAGATAGCAGAAGATGTGTTAGCAGTTTCTGCAAAGGGAGCAGCCAGTTCTCCTCTGCAGAGAGGACACGGCTTGGTCCGTGCCAATGACTCCGTTTTGTTTGGCAGCATGAGCACATCACAGAACAGTGTTATGGTCAGAAACAAAGATACATCTAAACAAGAAGGATCTCAGCACCTCTAGATGACTCTCTGAAACAATGTGATGGCTGCTTGCTTATTATCCCAGCAATACTACACAATTTAAAGCGTGTAGGTTGCTCCTAAAGTAATGCCTCCTATTTATTTCCACGGAAACTACAAAGAGCAAAATAACAGTGTTTGATAGAGCAAACTCTCAGCTACAAAACACTGTTTTTCAACACAGTCACAACCATTAGCTACACATTTTTGCCAGCAATGAACAAGAGCATGCATGTTGTGCTTGTAAGCATCTGCACCAGTGGAGGTGACTGTCACTGTCACCACTGGAAGCATCAGTGCCTGCCAATGGTGTCATTTCTTCTGCACAAAAAGTGCTCCATGTCAGACACCATGGGGTCAGAGTGCCCCTCTGCTGCCATCTGTCACACAGCAACAACATGGAATGGAATTTGGGTGGGAAGGTTCCACCTCTGCTGCCATAGCACCGACATCCACCTCTGACATCCCGGGTCAAGAGAATAAAACAGGAGGCATTGCCCTCAGAGCAGCTCTCATCAGTTCAATATAGCTCAAGTTTTCTCCCTAAGCACAGAAGCATGTACCTTAGCACCTTGACCCTAACTGAACGATGATATTCCCACTCAATATCATAAGATAATGTTGTGCTAATGGCTGGAGATCATGGGTTCAACATGACTCTCAAGATTTGACTTCCCTTTTCTCATCGAGTTACCTGCTCTTAGGAACAATAAAATCACCACAGCACAGAGTCGCCAAGCTGGCCTATTGAATTTTTTAGAGCTGTAAATGTCAATTTAAAAGCCATTTGAAACTATAAAATGAATAAATGAAAGACACGATGAAGTTACATTGACATAGAAATCATCATTTTTGAGTTGTGACTGAAAAAAAAAAGATGCAAGGGAAGTGAGTCAACTTTTTGGCCACATTCTGAGTCTCTGCAGTGAGAGATAACAGATAAAGATGAGAACGCAGCTGGGTGTTGCCTATCAAACCTCTTCTATTCACATACCAACACTTACGATAAAGCAAATCTCTAAGCTTTGGGGTGGTTTTTTGTTTTTGTTTTTGTTCTTTTTATCTTGTTTAGGATTTCCTACTTTTCAAAAACAGTACTGTGAGACAACACTTCCTTTGGCAGTTGTAACATAACATAGGTAATCCTATTTATTACATCAAAATTACATTTATGTCACTCAGAAATGAAAATACTGTACTGCGGTGCTAGCTAGAACTGTGGGATAATGAAATCCGTACCTATATTCTTTTTTGAGTCAAATTTATCAAACTTCTAGCAGCATACTGACTGAGTCATGCATTTTAAGAAGTCAAAAGCAGCACAACAGCAAATCCTTACACCACGACCATCAGGCAGGATGGTTTGCAGATAAGCCCCATAACATGGGAAATGACTCTCGTAAAGGATACAGCTTGGTCAGCAAAGCACATTAAAGAAAACTACTAAAGCTTGCAGATTGGTCAATAAAGTTTTTACTTACACCTGTTACGTCCAGAAAAAAAGGGGAAAAAAAAATCACTGTATGCAATTTAGGAATTTAGTGCATTAATCTCATCAGCACAGTACAAGGTTGGAGTGAAGCATGCAGAAACGCAGCCAGCCAGCTGCAAAGAGATGGGACATCAGTGACTGGCTAAGCCTCACAAGTGAGATTTAAGCATGTTCTGTAAGAAAGCACGTAGCTTTCAGTCACGTGGGCTGGCACAGCAAACGTGCGGCCAGTAACCTGCAAAAACAAGGGACCAGCTGCTGGGCAACTGGTAAGAAACACGGACGTGTGACGAGTAGACTACTGTTTATGAGCAGTCTGTAATGAAGCTGATGTTGCTGGGCACCTGCTGTTCAGCACAATCATTCTAGCTGAGGAAAAACCAACACAGAAACACACTGTGCTGAGGAGAATCCCACCTTTCACAGCAGATACACACACCGCACACATAATACTCAACCATCTCACGTTCTCCTTCAAGCTGTGGTACCATTAGAATCTATTATGTATCCATTTAACCTTATTCAAGCAATGCTGAATTAATAGTGTTAATACCAATTTTAATAAGATTCAGTGAAGTGTTTAGACTGCAAAGGAAAACAGGAGAATGGGAAGGCAAAGGATCTTTGTGTCCACCATGTATTGCACATGCAGTCCAGCCTAGAAGGAAAGAAGGTCCAGGCAGGGAGGCAGGCAGAAGCTACCCACAGAACTCCAAACTGCCACAGCTTGCCTCAAGAAGATGACACATCATCTCACTGCAGAGACCAGAATCTGTAACATTTGTTGTGCCCTCTTTAAACTTCACCCGTTTTCTATGTATTACGAACTCTACATAGAAACAACATACTTGAATTCACATCCAAATTCCATTCCTTGGGTTGGAAATGCTATTGGGTAGCTCAACCACAGCAAAGGGAAAAGAATAGAATTATTTGTCAAACTTTTCATTGGAAAGTTATACAATTCTTTAAGCCATGGTATTTTCCTCTTTCCTCCTCTACCAGGAATTGAAAAATACTTCACACATTTAAAATCTTACCAAAACTCTCACTCTTTGCAGACAGGAACACAGGTGGAGTGGTTACTGCTCTTCTTGTGGCTACAACAGCACAGGAAACGCTGGGGGCAGACAAGAGCTGGCTCAGAATTATTCTGAGCCCATCAAAAACTGCACAGACGATCAGCACAGCTCCATGATAAAGTGATAATTTACCTCTTTGCAGAGTGGTAGACCAGGTGCACAGCCACACTGCTTTTAGTTCTCTCCAGCTGGAATTGCATCATTCCCAAATATATCCCTCTATATACCTACACTTTCTACCTGTAAATTTCTCCTTTGTAAATACATTCTTTTGAAGATGTTTCTCTAGTTGCCTACATAATGTTTTTAGAGTGAACACAAGTGGCAGTGATGCTCTTGGCACAGCAGGAGCTCTGCTTAGAAAACCTCTTTGTACTTCTAAATGAAAATATAACTTGACCCAGAAAATCCAGGTAGATACAACACGGACCCAAAGCCATTGCTGTGCCACAGCTATGTCACGTGGAGTAAGGCAAAGAGTCGATACTAATTATAGCTAGCAAAGCTGTGAGCAGCTTCAGAGATTCAGAGAGCACAGATTGGTAACATATCATAGAGTCATAGAACAGTTCAGGTTGGAAGGGACCTTAGAGATCACCTTGTTCCAACCCCC
>WBMW01003684.1:0-104015 GCA_013396635.1 Penelope pileata | reverse complement strand
GAACTGGACACAAGACTCCAGGTGAGGTCTCACAGAGCAGAGCAGAGGGGCAGAATCCCCTCCCTCGCCCTGCTGGCCACGCTTCTCTTGATGCAGCCCAGGATCCCGTTGGCCTTCTGGGCTGCAAGCGCACACTGCCGGCTCATGGTGAGTTTCTCATCAACACACACCCCCAAGTCCCTCTCCTCAGGGCTGCTCTCAAGCCATTCTCCGCCCAGCCTGTATGTGTGCTTGGGATTGCCCCGACCCAGGTGCAGGACCTTGCACTTGGCTTTGTTGAACTTCATGAGGTTGACATCAGGCGGTTACATCACATACACACATTAATGTCTCACACATATTTAGAGCATATTGTAAGGGAAGTGGTTGCAGCACCCACAACTGCATCTCATCATGAAAAGCCAGCCAACTCCAGAGGGCTCTGATGTCCCTGCCTTGTGCTGGAGCCATCCTCCAGCCTTCACTTCCAGCCACCCGTGTCCTGCTTTGTGATACCTGGTAATACGGACATAGACGCTTCCCTCACAGCTTCTCTTGAATTAATATAATTAAATACTATAGGCATTTCCCCTGAATACGGACAGGTGGTCTATTTTTATGCATCATTCCAAACCTACTGTCAGAACTGCTCTCCAGCTCAGGTTATTTAACTTCATATTCTATCAAGAACACATCACTGTAATTGTATTTAAAAGATAATTATTCTATTGAAGAACATGTAAGAGATGTTGATAGAGTTTGCAGAAATTATTTACCCAGGTGGGATTTCTTAAGAAGTTTCTAGAAAGCAAATCAATAAGTGTTTGCAGACTGAGAATCTGATCACACTGGTGACAGGCCCAAGAGGGAGCTGTAAAATCGTCATTGCAGTGAAAGCATTTTGGCAGAATTAGTTATCTGTCCCTGAAAATTGCTAAAAGATAGGGGACAGCAGTGGGTGTAGCCAAGGCAGACAGAATCAATACAGCAGCACTCGGTGTTATCTATACTAGCAGGCCTTTGCCTTATTTGTGATCTCTGTCATCGGGAAGGTTCACATTTCTTTTATGCTCCAATAAAACATTGGATCAAGACTGCATGACTACTTGGGAAGGGTCTAACGAGGTGCTATTGATAGGCAGGATGCTGTGATATGAAGAGCTTTATTTCCAGTCCATTAAATCAAATCCAACTTCAGAGAACCAATACTCGCCGAAAGCTCAAGGACTTCTTTATTTTTGGTCTTAGCCTTACTGCTACTAAAGCAGTAATGGATATCAAAAAGTAACTGATCATAAAGATCACTACTTCCTGTCTCTACTGGCAAATTATGTATGGGGTAAATCTGACCTCATACAGAAACGAAACTGAATTTCACTTTGGTGACAGCCCTTTTTAAGGAGGTTTTGGAGACCCCAGTACGGAAATTCAGGGCTGATTTCTACCCCACACCTTCTCCATGGGCAAAGAAATACCCAGATGACTTACACAAGTGAGATGGCTTTGTACACGTGGCTGTAAGCCCTGCTGCAAGGCAGGGCTCCCCTGGCACCGAACGAGGCCTTGTGATGGTGTGCCAGCTGGCAAATGCTCTTAAACCTTTTCCAAAATTTATTGCATGAAATACGATGAGTTAGATAACAATAGCCTGATATTTATAGCCTGTCAGCGTTCTCTGAAAGGAATACCCCTAGAAATCTGTTAATTTAACTATTAACTTGGTTTAACCAAGTTTACCTGCTTTATTTATTGAGAAACGACTCGGGTGTCTAAACTTGTCAAGGACAGCCCCTACAGATATAAAATTTAAGAAGACAAAGTCACCCAGTGCCACCCTTTCCTCTCAGAAACCTTTGCTGGTGGCCACACAGGAAGGAGAGGGATGCTGCCATGTGGGTGCTGGTCTCTTGGAGTCACAGAGCTGCTTGCTGCTGGCCAAACACACTTACTGTGAACACCCTTCACATCACAGCTCCCAACCAGCACCCGAACCAGCAGTGAAAGGAACGCTCCCTGATGCTACACGCTCTGTTCAACAGGGAAGCAGATCACTTTCCATACCATAAAAAGGTGCCCTCTTTTCTCAAAACTACCATAATTTTTTTTTCCACTAGACAAAAAATGAGGTTTTTTCCTCCGCTAAGAACCTAGTAAAACTTGTCATGTTCATAAGTTAATTTATGAAAAAGCATCTGTTAAGTTTAAGTCTTTAGAAGCGTTCTACGGAGGCCCTGAAGGATGCCTTGTACGCATGCTTCCTACCTGAGAAGAAACAATGGAAACGACCAAAACTCCTCTTCACACCCCTGGGCCCCCAAAGCCTCCCATTGCCTTAGAACATCCGTTGCACACCCATCTCAGTCCTGCTCAGTCCCACTCTCCATTTAGTCTGACTACTTCCACAATTCTCTTTGAACTTTTCTCTGCAAATCTGATTTTAGATTGGTAGTGTGATTAGCAGGAATGGAAGAGGTATGGTCCAACGAGGAGCTTTGTGTAACTGCATTCAGCAATAAATGCTTTGGAGATCACAGAGCCTGGCCAATAGAAATAAAATTTAATTATAGTGCTGTTTAACGTGGGCATGGAGGTTCCACGCCTCAGGATAATATTGAAAAGAATGGTTTCATCAATTGTAAAAGTAATTCTTGTGCGTCTTATAGAAAATGTTTCTTTGCTACTATGAAACGGAAAGGACAACAGAAAACACCATGGCTCTTTCCATGGCCTTTTCTTTCCTGCTGTGCGTCGAGCATTTAGGCAGAAATGTCCCCTTTTCCCAGAGGGTTGGAAATGCCCCTCTTACATGAGTAAGCACAGGACTTTATCAACAGGCAGCTAGGGATCAAATCTTCAAAGCCAGGCAGCGCCCAGCAGCTCCCATTATGACCTCAGCACCCAGTTCATCAGATATTCAAGCAGGGAGAACAATTCCGGGAGTTGAGATTGACCCTTTTCACAGACAAAATGTTTTATAAAAGTCTAACTTTGCCCCCCTATCATTCTACTGTGGCAGAAAAGCTGTCTTCATTCCTGGACCCTACAAAGAGGTTTGTAAACCTTAAAATAGATCAAATTCCTTTTGCTGTGTTGTGCCAATTGCCCGGCAGTTTTAAGGTATCGTATTTTACTTTCAGAATTGCAAGAACCAATGTTTCATCAAGAGGTGCTTCTATTTCCCCTGTTCCAAGCACAGGCTTTCATTGAAAATGAGCTTTATGTCACAGATATTGTTCCCACATCGTAAAAATTTGATTGTGGCAAGTTCCTTTAAAAAACAAAATCTTAACAACAACAAAAAGCCCAACAGAATACAAGCGTTGAGAAAAGTCTAAAATATGCGAAGATTAGAACCATGCTGATACATTTAAATACGGGTTTCCCCCATTGAATTGAAGTTTCCCCAGTATCACAGCAGACCACAGCTAAAAAATGAAAATAAAAGCATCATTTGTCCTCTGTACCGGTGACAACTCCTTCAGTGGGTGCCAAAGCAGACAGTAAAGGAAGGTGCCTGAAAAGCTCTTTCTCAGAAGGGAATAGTTGGAAAGAAATTGAAGCAGTAAGTTTTGTACCAGGTGAGGAGGGAAGGAGATTTAGAGCCACCTGGGACAGAAGACAGATGGACACGGCTGAGGTTGGCAAGCAAAGCACTGGGGGGACAGGGTGACAGAATGGGAAAGCAAAAATGGCCTGGGAAGAGAAATGGCACCGAGCACTCCTAACTATCACATCTTCAGAGCCTCACATTGGGCTGTAAACTGAGCATGCTGTTGTCTTTATTTACAATGACGTTAACAACAAACTGGTCTCTGTGAAATATCAGCTAGCACTGAAATAATCAGCACAGGAAAAGTCTGTAAGGAAACAAATAATGTAACCTCACAAGCAGTATTTGAGTAGCATAAAGCAAACGAGGCACAATCCAAATACTGATTTAAAAAGGCTGCCTGATGGTGACACACAAACCATCCGTTCTGTGCTAGGAGAGGCAGAAGTGCTCCCTCCATAAAGGAGAAAGCAAAGAGTATGTGACTGATCATGGAATGCTACCACACATGGGAAACATACACTCACACTGCGTAATAAACCATGCTTTTAGCATCTGCTACCTGGATTCAAACCACGTTTCATTCTCTGGGATGTATGTATTCGTTCATTTTGCACAGACAGAAAAGCCAGATCACAGTGTGCTAACTCACTAAAAGCACAACCAACTTGCTTCCTCAGTCCACTGCCTCAGTGCACTTGTACATGTATTGATATTGGCCCTGCCTGGGGCAGGGGGGTTGGAAACTGATGATCCTTGGGGTCCCTTCCAACCCAGGCCATTCTGTGATGCTGTGATATTGAGTAGGGGTCATTCCAGAGCAGCACCAGATGTCTACTTTCCCTAGCACATCTCCTTCCACAGCCCTCTCTCTTGCCTTGATACTACTTTCACCTACCAATTAGTTTACAACAAACCCATGGAGGTTTCAGGATAAAGCCTTTTACTTTCTGTAACACCTCTTCACTGAAAATTCACCAAAAAATGTCACTGTAGAGGTTCAAATTTGTGGTGTTCTGTAGATACTGCGTGATCTGTTTGGATGTTAAAATAAAGCTATCCATTAATATTGATAAAAAAAAAAATCCCTGAGTTGTAAAATTTTACCTACATAAGGAAAAGGAAGCAGTCTTACTGGATTTTTAATTGTCATAATTACTGGGATCAGTTCAACCAACCTGACTATGGCCTCAGTAACAAACTTGGCAGCTCTGTTGACCAATGGCTGGAATTCGGTAGTCAGCCCTGTCTTGGCAAAGGGAAGGGGCCAGAAAGGAGATTTTGGCAGGAAGAAATTTGCCTGTCTTCAGAAAAAGCTCCATGTCAAACTTGGACAACAGACAACTCGACTGTTCACTAAAGATTTATGCTTAGAAAGGTGCAAAGTGTAACAATTTATGAGTGCTCTGGAAGATTCTCAGCTGCATGTTTTAGAGAAAAGTGTGTGGTTCTAGTTTTATTCTAGTGTTGTTTTGACTAATAAAAGTGTCTTTGCTACATTACTTGTTTGCTCTTTTCATTCAAGAACTAAAAGCTATGTCAAGCTGAAAAAAAAAGAATTAAAGATTAAACCCTGTAAAAGTACCCATCCAGCTCCAGTCTTGGGAGAAGAGCACCCACTTTGTGCATCATAACTTCATCTCTATAGGCAGTACCAACTCCCACAGCAGAGCTTTGGACAGGAATTTCCTGCAGTTGCAGATGCTTCAATAAGCATAACTAGGGCTGTTTAAGTTACCAAATGCATTTTTAAAAGAGGGAATTAGAGCTCTCCCTTCCAGGTCATTACTCAGGGAAGCCAACATTTCCTACTGCCAGGAGCGAGACGGTTACTGAACAATTATCCCTTTGCCCATCAGCTCCATCTCATATTCACTTTGCATTATCAAAGAAAGATCTTTGGGAGGACAACAACAAAAAAAAAAGATATATCAAAATATCTGGACTGTACAATGCAAATTTGTAATATTACTCTCTCATTTGAAGGGTTGGGAAATCCAGTTTCCCTGGGTTTCACATCTGTTGTCCCTTCCTTCTGCCTAACAGAAGTGTTTGTTCACTGGGCTGTTTATTATTGGAATGTCTGCTGCAGAAGGGGAAAACATCCAGAAACCCTCCCAGCTACAATTTGCTCTGAAAATACCAGGCAGTATTTAACACCTCTGAATATCAGCAAGATAATATGCCACAGAATAAAGAAAAGACGAGAGCAGAAGAGACGCACGGAGACATGCATCTCCAGGCTTCTCCCCACCCAAACAAAGAACAATTTGTTTATACCCATGTAAATCCTGTACTGCACCTAAAGACATCTTTCATCTGTGAAATTTTTTTCATCGTGTTTCATCTGTGTTGTCATAAATGCTGAAATAACAAACTGAATGAGGTCTGTACCTAGTGGGAAATGGAATGGTATTGCAGCAGCCCCATGGGGAGCTGCGACACACCGGGATCCTACGCCCATCACGTCAGTCACTGCACACCTCGGACCTACAATGCCTTTTCCACATTTTGTCAGAACTTACTTCTGCCTATGCTCTAAAATCCTCAAAAGGAACCTTTCACCAAAACAAACTAAAAAAAAGAAGTGTGTACCATTTTCTGGCTTCCCTCTTCTGTACGAAGTAACTTATGTTTCAAAGGCCTGTAAAGGAACAGGCTGGGAAACCTCAACAATCAACAAGGTTTTCCTCTTCCTGTCCAAAAGAGGAAACAAATTAATTTCTGTATCTGCTTTCAATTATAAAAAGACAAAACAAAGAAAACCCGTGCAGCCTCTTGAGTTGAAACATCAGAAATGCAGAGATGAGAGGAGTCATTGGCCCTGCACACCTTTCAACCGCAGCCTCACTTCATCAGGTTACAGAACTGCATCAGTGATTTATTCCAAGTGAATAACACTCAGAGGATGTTGACTAACAAAGTAAAAGTAGGCGAGGGCAACGAGCAAACTAATGAAGGCAATTATAAGCCAAAAATAACCAGCTTAAAGGAATGAGCATCAGCAACCGCAAGCAGAATTGATGAGGACACAAGTGCTGGGTGTTAACACGGCTCAGGAAGATGAAGCACTACTCTTCAGATTGGCTGACAACAGGAAAATGGTAGAGGTGGTTCAGGGAAGACTCATGAACAACACAGTTAGGTTACAAAAGTGCTGCATTTAGTCCGGAGGTCACAGTTTGGAGAGAAAAGAACAAAACCAACAACAACAACAGCCAGCATGCCCCCAGATACCACAAAGCTCCTCAGTTGATGCTTTGTCCTGAAACAGCTTCCTTACAGAAGAGCAGCTGGTAGGAATAAATTATGGCAGGCATGTCCCTTGAGGGATGGATCAACAACAATGACATTGGGGACCACAAAGTCTTAAGCAAGGGGAAGAAAACATGCATGACCTTAACTGTGCATCTTGCCACGTAACGTACATGTTTAAATATGATAACATTCCTTCTCTTCACGCTGAATGCCCACATGAAGGCAAGACTTGTACTGCATTGTGAATAGTCTGTTTCTTTGTTTAGGTTAGCTATGACTCAGTTAAATATTAACTACTTGTCACAGCACATATATATATCCATGTGCCACACGTAACAAATGTTTCTATGTTCAATTTCACCTTTAAAGCTGAAGCCAACGTTGCTTTTAATGGATTTAAGTTTTCCTCATGCACGTAACATTTATTAAATGGAAAAATATGCCTTATCCTTTCTTGCCTTTGTATTGAAACTTTCCAAACAAACAAGTGAAGTAAATTAAACAAAATAGAAAGTTCTAAGAGCTAGACGTGAAAATATCCAGGAATTTGAATGCTGCAAATATGAAGCAATTGGGACCTTAAGTAAAGGCAAGGCTGCCTACTGCTGATGACTGGCACGCACATGAACTGACAGAAAGACAAAGACAGAAGGTCAGAAAGAAGCAACCAGTATGACTGGAAAAAAAAGGTCTTGGCAGAAGATGCTCGTGGGAGAAAAGAAAAACCCAATGCTCAATGCAACATAATGGTTGCCACATAGATCAGATCACATGCAGGCATGCCTGAAAGTACCACGTTGCTAGTTTGGGTTATAAGATGCCATCATTTCAGTGTCAACACATCAACTGCATTGCTTTAAAAGCATCTCTTCACGTAGCAGCCAAGCAACTTGCACTAAGCAACTAAACCTCCCTTTCCAAACACGAGTGCCTGTTCTGGGGCTTTCTAGGATCTGTCAGAGTTTGCCTCAGTAATGATGCTGGACAGGAGCAAACCCCTCCGAGATTACAGGCCAGTGTATTTTCAGGGCTTTTTAGTGATGCGATGCGAGCTAGCAAATGAATCAATTCTCCTTAGCAGTAATGCACAAACTCTGGTAGACAAGTTTATCAATCAGGCATTCCAATGAACTGCATTAACCACTGATTTCATTTTAACAAAGCCATCTAAAGAAATGGTTGGATACCAGAAGAAATCTGGCATGGTTGCATGCCGTCACTTCATCTTTTTGGAATGTTCACTGAAAAATTAATGTGCTCATTACTACCTCTGATGATTATAAAGATGTCATACAGTTCATACAAAGCAGACATCTGAATATACATTGTCTTGGTGGCAGCAATAAAAAAAATCAAAAAAGTCACTTCATTAAAAACAAAGTGATGAAAATTGCGATGAAATGCCCGTTACCTCTGGACTTGTGATAAAAATAATGGCCTTGGCAATCAGCACACCTGACCCACAAGCAAGAGAAGTGTTGACTAGTAGAAGGAAATCAGAGCTACTCGTATTAGAAATCAGAGCCTCATCAGGAGAAGTACTGCAGGCTGGGTTATATTCCAGATTAACCCCAGAGAAGTTGCTTGTGATGCATCCTGCACTTCTAAAGCCACAAAGGAAGCTGGCAGGGACAGGCTAACATTTACCTTTCTCGTGGTGAGACCTCTTCATTCACTGCCATATGCTGCATGGTGCGTTACGCATGATTTCAAGAAAGGAACCATTTCAGAGCAGTATATAGAAGAGCCCCAATGTCATCCTTTATTAACAGGAGTACAAATCTAGTCAAACCTGAACCTTCCTCCTTTTACACCTTGAAGGCATACACAACCACAGACACCACAACAAAGTGACAATCCCGGTGTAAATACAAAGGTAACAACCCACAAAAGATTTCTGAGACTGTTTTTACCTGTTTAAATATACTCCTAAATGTATTCTACTTCAACATTATTTTTATGGTATTGGGGGATTGCTGACATTGGCACCAGCGTGTATTGTTCTTGCATTGACAGACACAGGTAACAGGAAGGGCTTTGTGTGCTACTTGCTTGCTAGCCGCATCAGAACCAAAACGCAATGCCCCCAGCCCATCATGTGCCAGCTTTGCTTAGAGAAAACCAGATTAAGGCAATACAAAAAAGGTAGACAAGGCATAAGTCACATGTAATAGGAATAGATACCAATGGCTCTTCCCAAACTGGGATTCGTGCTCAAAATGCAGGAAATGAGGAATACACACTGATTAATCAACGTTTTTCTTCTGCAACCCTCTCATTAAAAGAACAGAATGTATCACAACACTGTTGAGCTAGGAACGGAAAAAATTAGCCTACTCTTAATTCAAGCACATCTCATGTTTAGGAGGCACAGACTGGGAACTAACAAGATCAGCGTTTGCACTTCTGATCAATTATGAATGGGAAACGTAAGAACATTTTGTGATGACATGCTAACGAGTTGAATTGGTTTGACCCACTTGTCAGACCTGTACACTGCCGTCCAGCTTTCCTCCAGCAATTGGGCAGAAGCAAGCAATAGACATAGATGGGCAAAACAGCTGGCCTGTAGGAAACCAGACAATCATTTGCTCTTCTATGCTCAAAATGCATGGAATTTCCGAATGCTTCATCTTCCTACCCCATCTGTTTGTGCATCACCTCTCCCTAACAAACCCGACCCTACAGGCAGACGTGCATGTGTGACTCCCAGACTGCAGAGCCAACTCCAAGGCTCAAGAAGGTGCCAGCTGTCTCTCACCAGGGGTGAACCAGCACATTTCTCCTCTCGGTGAGGGACTCAGCACTCTGCTCGAGGCCTAGGCAAGTCCCATTGCTTTGTAAGTAACAGGAAATTCAAGACAGATTTTAAAAATAGGTATATATGTAGGAAGATTCCTGAAACCTGAGTGACCTATTGACTCCCTTCTAAAGGTGCACTCTTCGTTGCTGGAGGCTGTTCTTACAGCCAGGCAGCCAGGCTGTATGTAACATAGGCTATGGCTGGGTACAGGCTTTTTATCAGAAAACAAAGGCCATGCACAGCAGACTCTGCTTCCTCACCTCTCTTTCTCCACAAAGTGAAGTGACTAAGAGATTTAGGCTGCTGTTCTCAGAGTCAGAGATCTGTACGAGATCTGGGAACAGAAACTTGCTGTATATGAACCAAGAGCCATCAGACACATAGCCCTTACCCAGCCAGACAGGAATTTCAGAGGAGCCTTAAAGGCTTTACAAAGCAAGAGCCATTTCACACTGCCTGTGAAACAGAGCACTGCTACACAAACAGAGCCATGTGCTGCTCTTAAGAATTGTATTAATGGCTCTTTTGTCTTCAGAAAGGCATAACACCATAGGTACTGACATAAGTCCTTCTGAATAAAACCCCATTTCTCATAGTCCAGCCCTACATCACCTGACCGAAACACAGCATTCAGCGCCTGTATGGATGCACATTTCTTCAGCGTTTGATACCTAAGCATTCTCATGCAAGAAATGTATCTGCTCTTCTTGGCAATACACCAGGAAAGCTGCAAGGACAACAACAGGATTTATGCTCCTGCTGCACATAACAGATATTTCTTATGTTGACGTTCTGCTTCCATTTAAATGCAGGAGAGACACACTGTCCCACCTTAAGCAGAGATTTAACCATCGTTCCGATGCACCAAGACAGCTCAAAGGTGTACCACTACAACAGCCCTATTTACAAAATTAAGCATATTTAAAAACATTTTCTATTTATTTTCTTTCCTAAAGGAAACAGAAGCGGTAATAAGGTTGTGCCAATGTTTAATAGAGCAAAGAGTATGCCCTGGCACAGAGATTTCCTCCAGAATTGCCTAAGAGGCTTTCTACCAGCCAGACTGGAGAGGAAAGACTGGCACCTTGAGTAAAAAAAAAACCTGAAATCTGTCTGTTTCCTTCTCAATATAACAAACAGAACAAGAATTTCTGAAGAGCAAATATTAAAGCCCTTGAGTATCAGAGAAGCTGACATTTAAGACAAAGCAAAAACCTTCCTGATGCCCCTGCAGGATGCCCTCCTCCCCACACAGCCGGCTCCCACCAACCTGGGGATGGGGTGCCTCATTTGGAGCCCTCCCATAGCCAGCAGCCTTCCCACCCATGCTGCCTCAGCCACTCCTCCCACCTTCGTCCCATCAGCAAACTTGCTGAGGCTGGGCTCTATCCCCTCGTCCAGGGCCCTGAGGAAGATGGGGAACAAGAGCGGAGCCAGCCCCGACCCCTGGGGAACACCGCTAGGGACAGCCTCCAACGAGACTCTGGGCTGCTGATCCCAGCCCTCGCAGCTCTGCCACTCAGCCACTGCTCAGCCCACCTCACCGCCCACTCCTCTGTCCCACACTTGCTCAGCTCCATCACAACCAGGTGCTGGCAGACAGGCTCAGACGCCTTGCTGAAGCCAAGGTGCCCAACAGCCACTGCTCTCCCCCCATCTCCCAGCTGCTGCTGACATCACAGCAGGCTGCCAGCTGGGGCCAGCACCATTGCCCCTTGCTCAATCCATGCTGACTCCTCCTGATCCCCTTCTGCTCTTCCCCTTGCTTGGAGATGGCATCCAGCACCAGCTGCTCCATCCCCTTTCCAGGGACGGAGGTGAGGCTGACTGCCCTGCACTTTCCCGCATCGTCCTTCTTGCCCTTTTTGAAGGCTGCAGTGACACTGGCTGTCCTCCAGCCTTCAGGCACCTCTCCCGTTCTCCAAGGCCTTTCCAAGATGACAGAGAGTGGCTCAGCAATCACCTCTGCCAGCTCCCTCAGCACACCTGGGTGCATCCCATCGGGGCCCATGCATTTGTGTGGATCGATTTTGGCTAGGCACTCCCAGACCTTCTCCTCCTTGACCAAAGGGAAGCCTTCAATTCCCCAGACTCCCTCTCTCCTACCTCCAGGGTCAGGGATTCCCAAGGGGCAGTCTTTGTAGTAAGGACTAAAGCAAAGAAGGACTTCAGTATCTCCACCTTCTCAGCATCCCCTGTTACCAGGACACCCTGCTCATTCTGTAGTGCGCCCATATTTCCCTTGTCTTCCTTTTACTGTTGACATACTTAAAACTTTTCTTGTTACCTTTTATCTCCTTTGCCAAATTGAATTCCAAGTGGGCCGTAGCCTTCCTCTTTGCATCCCTGCAAGCCTTGACAACATTCCTATATTATTCCCAAGTGGACAGGCCCTTTCTCCACATATCGTGGACCTTCTTTCCTTTCAGTTTATCCACGAGCTCCTTGCCCTTAGGGATGCACACCATGCACACAGCAGCCCAAAGGGAATTGCTGTCCTTGGTATAAGCCCACAGTGAACAAATCAGATTCTCAGCACCAGCAGCAAGATACAGAACACACTATTTCTGGAATGAGTTGAAAAACAGCCTCCTTTGGATCACATCCATTTACAAGAACATGCCTTTCAATGTTTTCCATTTGAAAATGTTGGTGTTTTACACTAAGAAAGCTTCCACAAGAAGAGAGCTCACAGAGCTGGAGCAGGGCAGAGCGAAGGGTTTGTTGCCTCCCACACAGAGCACTTCCAAACAACACCACCCAAAACACGACTTGCAAACACCTAATACTAACCCCAAGGAAGGATTTATTGTTTCAATTACCCACAGGATCCTTATGCCATATCTGTAAGATGGAATAAAGCTATCAAAAAGATTAATTCACCCAGCGACGCAGAAGTTTACCTTCAAGGAGTAAACAACCCTGCTTTTCAGCCATGTCTAACAACAGAGCACAAACCTGATTGCACAAATCTAAATGAGATGAATGACATTTTCTAAACAAGAGCGACTTCCCTGTTGTTCAGGGGAATCAATCTGCCTATGTAAGCTTCAGATTACCTTCAGGTGTGTGTCAAACTGCCAACACCAGCCTGACGTTTGGGATAAACACCACGAAGGCAGCAAGCCCTCCTGGTCTGACATCTGGCTACAGTGAATACGCATGGAGGAAAGCTCCACGTCAGTCAAAGCCTTTTCTTATGAGCTGCCAAAGAGGTAGAAAAGACAATTGTACCTTAAGTCTTCACCGACAGATCCTGAATCCTCTGGTTAGCTCATCCTATTTCATCTCTCACTTGCACAGGAAATTATTATATGCTCATCCGTCATTTGGGGAATCTCGTTAAAAAAAGCGTACACGTGTACGTCCTGCAGAGTTGCTAAGGGGTGTGAAGATGTCTTAGCCCTCCCACCACTCAGACCCTATGACAACAGGGAACACAACCCCAGAAGTTAAAGCAGCCTGAGGGGCTAGGCCAGGACTGTGCCAGGCCACGCTGAAAGCACCAGCCAGGGGACAGGAACAAGAGCAGAGCAAAGACAGCTTTGAAGCTGTCTCCATGCTGAACCGTTGCTTCATCAGGCATGCATCGAGCTATTTCCTCTTCATTCACTCACTAACTCAGAATGGATTTCTCCTTAAAGAACAGCCCTGGCTCTTCCCTGCAGCCCCCCCAGCACCCCTGGCAGCACGTCCCAGGGCTCCAACACCAGCGGGCTGCGGGCCCTCTCCTGCCTGCATGGAGCCCAGCCTCCTGCAAACTCCACCCGAGATCCCCCGGTCCTTCACCTCAAAGCAGCACTCAACAAGTGATTCCTATCAACCCATCCATGGGGCTTTTTAAAGCTTTTTGATTGATTTTTAAACACAACGCTGGCAAATTTCCTCCTCGCTCGTATTTTCCAGCCCAAAGCATCTCACTCTGCTCTGACATTTCTCAGACAAAAGTTCTTGCAATCTTTTGGTCGTCTTATTGCCACTCCCTGGGCTGTTTCTAACGACAGACATTGCAAGGCAGCAGGCAAGCATGGCACACAGCATTCAATAAAAGGCTGAAGCATGGATATACAAATTGACAGCAACATCCCGTGCTGTTCTCCATTGCCTTTGAATAATTCCTAACATTTAAGTTGATGCTTTCACTGCTGATAAATATTGACTGGACATTTTCATGGAACCATCTGCTGTAACTTCAACTCCTGCTCACAAACGGTAACAATCAATTCCGAGATGAAGTCAGAATTATTTTTCCCCCATGTACATCTTTTCCATTTATTTACGCAATTTCATCTGTCATTTCAATGGCAGCCACTCTCCTAAGGTCTCCTGCAGCTCTTTGTTGCCAGTCCACATCTTTAGTACACCCTAAACAATTTACTAGAATCAGTAAATTTTCCCATCTCACAAGCAAACCTGTTTCCTAGGTCATTTAATGTTCATATAACGAACATCGGAGATCCTGGGGGTATGCCAGTGGTGAGCTCCTTCCTCTCCAAGGACTGGCTGCAGGCTGTCATCTCTTTTCCTTCTACCCCATCCATTATCTGTCTGTGCAAGCATTTCCCTTTCCAGTCCCAGGTGCCCTGCTTCCTTCAAATGCCCTGGTGAGGAGTTTGGCCCAAAGGACTCGTCAGCCCTCCTCACCAACCCCCAGTGCCTGCTGCCCACCATAAACAAGAGTTAGCCCAGTTACTGGTTCCAACCGGGACGAACACTCTGGGTGATGGCTGGCAAAGCCACCATACTCTACAACACTGGAAAAAAATGGTGTTGTTTAGTATCCAAAAGCCTTCTGAAGGAATATTTCTTGTACAGGAGCCCTCTGTTTCCCCTAATCAAAGCAGCAGGGGTGGTTAGCCCTTTCTCAGAGAGCGAGCTGATGGCCATCCCCACAGAACGCTCCGATCGCGTCAAAGGGACATCACACACCCTTCAAAGCTTACGCATAAAACGTTTCACAGCTTAAAAACCTGGCAGTCCGTAAGCTTGGGGCATGTTGTTGGGGGACTTTTATCTTTTAAATTATTAACAGTTAACACCCACTGCCTTTGAATTAGAAGAACACACCACAAAGGATGCGCTGCTGTGCTGGAAAGACACGCGTTACTACAGCCTTTCTCCATCTGTGAGCGGCCAGGAAGGAACACTGACTGAAGAGTTACTTAAGGCGTCTGGGCAACTTCAAAGAGACTTGTGAACAGCCATAGTACACTGACTTCTGCTCTATCTTCCTCTGACAAAAAAAATAAGCAAAAAGTAAGCAACAAACCAAGTCAAAGGCCATCAGGTTTCCCTCTCCTTCCACAAAAAAAAGAACACCAAGAAAACTATCAAATACCAACAACCCTCAGGATTATTTTAGTAGTACTTTCATATTTTATCTTCCTGATTATAGCAAATAATCATATCTTCATGGAAGAAATGCACACAATTCCCTTTTGGAGTTCTCACGCGATCATTTCCTTGCTGTGATCTGAAAACTACGACAGCCTGAATGCCAGGCCTGCAGGAAGGCATGCAACTTAAACAGCTTCAAACCCGTGAGATGTCTATTTCTGTAAATACTTGAACCATACCTAGTCAAAAAACTCCCCACCTTCATATTTATACTCTATGAAAATATGCACCAGAAATGAAAACAAATATAGATGCATGTATATATTTATATACATATGTACAGAGAGCCAACAATCACCAAACCTCAGATTATTTTCAAGTGGAAAAATATACTTGACTAACCCATTTATTGAACAGTGATCACAAATCAAAACCACTGAGGTAGTTATCTCACTGCATATTACAACACAAACCAACTTTTTAACTACCAAATGTCTTGAGATGTCTTCAGCTCTAAATTTTAACTTGTAATTTTCATCTACCCGAAAGACAAAACCATCCTTGAAAAAGCTGAAAGATGAAATCTCTCAGTTGATATGATGCTGTCTTATCTGGTTATATCTTACTACATTTTTTTTTTTAAATGCACAGTACAGCAAGCTCCCCTAGACAGAAGATAACACAGCTTATTCTCCATACAAAAGAGAAACGACCAAAAAACCCTGCCCTTCCTCCCGAGGGATTTCACTAAATCCAAAAAGGGTGGAGTGGCTCTGGCCAGCAGCTCTTCCACCACCTCTCCCTTTTTCTGACCCAAGTTTTTATTACGTCTATCCTGACATTACCTAAGTGAGCAATAAATAGGATCCACTAAATAAATTTGCTTGAGAAATTTATATAAGATTTGAAAGTTTAATGCAACTGCCAAAAGCTTCTGGAGTGCTGGGAGAATTCATCTTTCTGCTCATTACATTTATAGATCCACATCAAGCCTCCGGACGTCAGCATAGGTGCCACTGCTAAGAAATAAGAAATTTCCAGGAAATCTGTATGCAAATTTAAAATGGTTGCCAAAAAAAAAAAAAAAAGAGGGACGTGATCTATATTCCAGTAGATGCGATATTAATACGTAATTATCTCTATGACTTCTGGGATGCTTTCTCCAAGACAGGTTTTTAGAATGAAATGAGGGGTTAAACTACGTTCCTTAAACCTGGACTTTAATTAATTTTTTCATCACAATTTGTAATTAGTTGAAGAGCCGTCTCCAGCCACAAGATCACTCTATGCTGGGTAAGCAGCAAGAGCCTAACTCGGCTGCAATTCCTTGCCCTCAAGTATAGGCTTCTATTTTGAGGGCAGAGTAAATCAGTGAGTGAGTTTTGGAGCACATTTAATACATGTTGTAGAGTACACTTGAGCTTAAAAAGTATCTGGAAAACAAGGAAAAGCAATGAAAGTAATTTTAAGCAACAAAACCAGTGAAGCACCCTGCTTGCTATCTGCTCCAAGGCTGCGCTGGACAAGAGAGGTGCTCCCTGGGACCCGTGTTCGATGGAAGTGATACCAGAGGAGACACCCTTAACCCATCCACTACAGAAGAGAGCTTCAAACTGTTGTTGAACTACAATATAAACGCACACATAAGGAGCAGGGATTCTCTATGAAAGAAAAATATCACTTGAACTTATGGGAAGGGTGACAATGGAATTACTTAGCTCCACGTAACTCCTCCTGGAAACCTCCCCTGTGCCACAAGGGCTAACACCAGGGGTCAAGCAACACTACAACCCATCCAGAACTGCAGAACTGTAAGGTTGAGCTTGGTACAAGAATTTTTTTTTTTTCTTGCTGCAAATACAGCTGGCTGAAAGGACTTAAAATTCATAGCAATTTTCCTGCATAGCGATGTAGGAAGTTGGGGGGACAAATGACAAATCAGGCTTCTTTCTTCTTTACTCCCAGCTAGAACAAGAAGTAGTTAACTGTCAATGGAAAGAGCAAGAGACTGATAAAGCTTTTATTTCTTTCTTTACTAAAAAATATGCAAAGGGGAGTGCCAATCTCAGAGCATCCACATAGTAATGACAGAAAGAAATCAACGAAAACCCACAGCTTATACATAAAAATGTAATTGTTAAGACAGGATTCCTGTAGTCTTATCTCTTTGCCAATTATGGGCCAAGATCTTGTCAATAAAATGGCCTAGGTGCTCGCACTGGGCATGCTGCCTGCAAATGCAGATTCTGAGAGGTTGAGTCTGGCTCCTAAAACACCTTCCTGGTAACTCCAGCACTTTCCCTTGACTCCCTGTTTCTTACTGTCTGAAAAGATATGCTATTTGTTATCTACAAATAAAGACAACAGAGTACACAACTAAGCAATTGGTGGGAAAGTACTTCTGATAAAGTTTTTGGTTTTTACGACGTAGGGTTAGTCAACCCATCCAGCAGCACAAGCAAGAAATTTGATTCTAATTTAAGAAGAGAAAACAGAGAACAGAAGCTTAATAAAATGATCTTCTCTTCGTAAAGAATACAGAGAAACTTAAATTGGATGGGATGGTTCATATTTTAGGGATGGTCGATTCTTAATGTTTGACAAAAATATATTTTAAAGTTTGCATTTTCTGAATGTTCTGCTTGAAATTTCAACTTAAAAGGGGAAAAAAAAGAAAAAAACCTTCTCAGAATTCTTTGAGGTTTGTAATTTTGTCCCCAACAAATCATAACTTACTTTTATCCTTGACAGTCTCAATAGATTTATGCTAAATGCAGAATATTGCTAAGTTTCTGTCTCTTGAGGCATTATTTGACTCGGGTGTTACACATGAGTATTTGCTATTTTGAGACGTGCTGATAAAACACTGCCATAAAAATTCAGCCAACAACTTTATAACCAGAGCTATTTTAAGAGTGTTTCATCCAAAATGTAAAGCAATTTACTGCCCAAGGAATACCTAGCACATTAACCTATCAGGCAACAGGATCAACTTGTTAAATTTTATCTAAGACCTCACTAACTCAGGATGCTGAGGGGCTGCTGCTCTATGCCTGCCACAAATCAGTCACACTTTTCCAGTAACACATTGTTCCTCTACCCTTTGTAACCGAGAGTATAACCTTGAGCTATCCACGCTGGTTTTCTTGTCTGTAAGCTAGACCAAACAGGCTCATAAGAAGGCAAACCTCAGAAGAAGGAATAACACCTAATAGTGCACTAAAACATTACATTCAATTAAAAAAAAAAATCTGCCTTCGTGTAATCAACTGCTTGCAAAAACAAATTGTCAACCTCAGATATACTCATATATCCTACAGATAATCAAAAGCATTAATTAAGTAGGTTGACTGGCAAGGGAAATAGATGTGAATACAGTAAGCTTGTGCACTGGAATTAATTACAGCAAGTTTTAGATCACCTACAAATAAAGCTCAGGTTGTACTACTGAGACTATCAAGAACACAAACTGTAAGCCTTTTACAACATCTAATAACACACATTCCTCACAGAGCAGCATTAGCAGCCTCTCAGGCAATGACCGTACCAGCAAACACACCACATTTAGAAAATTACTTTGTCCTTCAACACGAACACCTACCTTTAGTCAGCGATTGCAAAAGAAGGTTATTTTACCAGTGAAACACAGAATTAGGTTAACATTTCTGAACATTCTATTCCTGACATTCCATTTCTACCTGGCATGCTTCTGTCCCTTTTCCCTCTTCCCTCCAGCAGGCTGAGCTTCCCACCACCAGGTATTTCCTTCCCCATTTAACATACCACAACGTGAACATTTTTTCCTAATGCACAGAAGACAACCTTCTCTCTCATTTCTCTACCTGAATATTTCCTTACCATGCCCTTCCTCACCTCTGATTACCAGCTGTGATTTTATTTACCAGAATTTAAATCATGTGAACAATGTTTTTCATCATTTTCAAGCACGTAAGAAAAAGTTTGGAAGGAACACTACTGTCATCTGCTTGGATGTCCCTTGCAAACCATAATTAATAACATCTTAGCCCCACGGTGGTACTTGGGAATTATATACAATTTCAATTTAAAGGAACCAATCAGTGGGATAATTGCTCTTCAAGACATTTTCAAGCTATTTGCAAGCAATCTTCAAGCTATTTGCCCAATACTTAGTAATTGCTCTGTTTCTGTATTTGTCTCATTTCAGCTGCCTACCAAGGATCCTGTTATGCTCCCTTCTGTCACTCCAGTCTATCTTCAATTTTCAAGCATTGCTTTCCTTCTACACACTTCTTAGGTTTCTGTCACTAAGCTGTCAGGTAAGAGCCATCATCACGGAATTTTTTTTTTTTTTTCCCAAGGACATCCAATCACCAGAATGGCCGTAGAATCAAGTTTGAGGCAAACTGGACAAACTAAAGCAAATCCACGCGAGTGCCCCTCCAGAGAACATTTTTAAAGATAGGTATTAAGGACCAATAACCAATTTGTTAAAAAAGAGTTCCTCCCTGAGCATCTGTAATAGCTAGACATAAATTAAAAAAAGAAACAACACAGGAAAGCTCACCTTTCAATCCTGGATGGGTACAGCTTCCAGAACAACTCCAGCTGCATGCACTGTATCCTTTTCTGCTTTTCTGAGCAATCTTTTTCTTCTGCAACTTCAGGGCTTCTGGTTTGCTCTCCAGAACGTATTCTACGTAGGTGCAGAGGAACCCAAGATTTTATCCATACAGCAGCTCACTTTGAATCCACAGTATTCAGCACGTTACTTGTAGTACCAAAGCATCAGATCTGTGAAAGAAAAAAGCCAGAATCAACCAGGGCACACAGACACAGTGCAGGGTGGCCAGCTTCACAGATGCTGTCACGCTGCCAGGGTGAGAACAAGGCCTCGAAGGCCGCAGTGATTGAGCAGAGCAGGCTGAAGGCACTAATGAAGAAATGACTTGTGAATTCAAGTCACTGCTAAAAAACTGTTTCAAAAGCATGAACACCTTCAGAAGCTAGAAGAGAAACCAGAAGAGAAAGCAGGATCTGGTATCAGGTAAGCAACTGCACAGGGCAAGGTGGATACAGAGCACAGGACTTCAGTCTGCGTGATACCAAGGGACGAGCCCTGTGGAATGATCAGTACTCAAAGGACCAAAGAAAGGACTTGGCTGTCCTCCCTCTCCCCACAGCTAAGCCAAACTCCTCTACCTCTAGACATTTCAGACTGCCTGTTACAAAAAATCCAGAAGTCCTTCTAGAATTAGTTCTGCTCAGTGCACTGCTTTTCGATGTGAAGAACAAACACACACTCCTACTTTTCATTAATTACACCTTAAAATCCCATGTTTCTTCAATAAATTCCAGTTGATACCGAACAGACGTCCAGCAGCATGCATCAAAATACACTGGGAGGATTTCAGAGCTGCACTATGCCGTGGGCACAGAAGCCTTGAGCAGAGAGCTGCTGCAAAAACAAGGGGAAAGCAGGGGATGAACTGAGCCCATGCTTTTTCTATTTTCAATCATTTGTTCTTAATGAAAACGCACTTGATTTGCAATGCTCTTTCCATAGACAAATAAGAGAAAGGCTTGGTATAAACAGGGAGAAAGACCTACACAATGCTAGGACTGAAACATCATTGCATACCTGAGGAACACAAGCAACAAGGAGCTTTACGGGTATGGAAATAGGGTAGAGCAGCAGAGCTCCTTTCACCACACGGGAAACCACCTCTGAAACAGCTACTCAGCTTCTAAGGTACTTTAGACCCACAAATGTGCTAAAACTGCTATGAACCTTCAGTCAATACTCGGGAATTACATCTTCAATTCTTTGTTTAAAGACCTGATGTGGAAGAACAACGACCATTGCTTGATGGAAAGAAAAGGAGTCACTTGCCTAACACAGAATCACCCAGCCATTGCTTAAATGTTTAAAATCCAAATAATGATGAGGCACAACTACAGCTCACAAGAAAACTGAACCTGCTACTAGGTCTATTTGGCACTACGCGATAGAAGTTTTCTACAGCTTCCTAAACAACATAACTTACAAAAAGGGACAGCAAAAGTATATTTAGGCAGCAAAAGTGTTGGAAACATCAGATTTTTTGTTTCTGATGCAATCTCAGTTTCCCTCTGCTGCATGCATTCATCAAGAAACAATGTGAAATGTCATTCCTTCGCTCCAGAAGGCTCCAGTCTTCAGCTCAATACCAGAGTGGAAAGAAAAAAATAAAAAGCTGTGCTACATCCAGAATTTGCTAACTTTCGAGAGCTTGAATTCCTAACTTTAAAAAATTCTTTGATTATACCCTTTGTGCAAAACGTCTGAGTGCATACACAGGAATGCATCACCCCTGTGTCAAATGGTTTGCAGTTCAAAGAGGAAGATTCTCTCCCAAAAAAGCTGACTCTCCAAGACTCGCTTTCCAGCAAGAAAATATTCACCAATATCCTCCTCGGTGCGATGAGTGAAAAAAAACCCCACAAATTGCACAGAACCTTTTCTCCAGACAAGTGACATTTAGCCCACCGCTCCTACACGGCGCTGGCAGCCTTCCACCGCTCAAGTGTGCTAACATTAATAAAAGAGTTTAAGGTGAGCAAGAACTCTTAAAAATATGTCAAGGACTTGGGGAGAAAAGCGGTACTAGACAGAGAAAGCCATTAAAGAAATGAAGAATAAGATCAAGTCAATTATGACCCGCAAATTGCAGGGCTACCCGACTGCCTTATTAAATTGGCCTGTAAGAAGAGAAACAACCAGGAAAATAACTGGGAGAAACAGATCTTTCAAAATTTTTCCCCGACACAAAGCATCTGAAAGTCTCCTTCAATTCAACAAACATGAGAAATCAAATGACTTTTTCCAAGTGTATTGGGTTCTGGGCATTTCTGCTGTTCATATTAATATGCACACGTGCATCTGTTTTCCAGACAAGTGTGTACGCATGTGCATGAGGCAGAAAAGAGAGGATGTAACTCTAAAGCTTTTGTTGGAATTGTTTTCATCTTCCCTACACTCACCCATCAAATCTCCCCTTCCATCTTTTCTCCTCTTCCATTCTAGAACAATTTTTAATTGTGCTCGCATTATAACACTACTACACGAATGGAAAATTCTCTGAAACCAAAAAGCTCTCAGATTTAAAGATGGGAGATGCCAAGGCCAAACAGCATGTTTGCCAACAACTGACTAAAAGCACGCAAAACAAAACATCTCAAAAATTAAAAGTTATTTTTCTTGTTCCAAATCAACTACTTTAATGAGGATGCTTCCTATGGGAAGAGGTATTACAATCTGAGCAATTACTACATGAAATACTCATGAATATAAATTACAAGGAGCAACCTTATCTTGGTAGAGACAAATCATCTCATTAAAGCCTGGTGACACTCCTGGATTCAGTTGCAACAGAACTGAACTCTTCAGCACCTCAGTAACCCCTACCTGAATTATCTTCTCCGTCATTATCAACTGTAAAAAGAACTGAAAGCTCCATGAGAACGCTTGAACCTCATTCAGGGAGAATCCAGGACTGCTACCAACTCAGGAAAACAACATTTTATGGAATTATTTATTGAGAACTGAACAAACAGTTGTTCTTCTGGTCAGAAATATGAAGCTAGTATCAAAAATAAACCATATTAACAAGACAGGAGCCCAAGTTGCTTGTAACTTTGAGCTGAACCAGAATTTTCTCTTGTAGTGAGGTTCCCAAAGGTGCCTGAAAGGTCCTTAAACACATACAGAAAAACCAAACTTGATGAGAACAACAAGACTAATGAACTTATAAAAAATTGAGAAAGCAAAATGACCAGGAAAGGAGGAAGAAATACAGCACGTGTTCCACTCTGCCCAGTCACTGCATCTTCCTGGGCAGACCCAGTCTGTGCCACTCAGTGACCCAACAGGCAATGGGTTCTGCCCACTTGTTCCAGTGCTCCAGAAGCTCTCACACCTTCTGTCCACATCTGCCAACAACTGGGCTCTCTCGGGGAACAGGAGGAAGCGGGGCCCCTCCTCGTGCCAGAAGCATGCCCTATTACCAGCTGCACTCAGCCTGCTCGCAGGAAGTAGCTCACAGGGTAGCAGGATTTGGGAGAAGTATAGAAGGCAGAGTGCAAACAGATTCACACCAGGAGCTCTGCAAAGTGCTTCAGTTTGTGCTCAGACACAAAGGTCCGCAGCCCAAGCTGCTGAATGAACCTCATGCAAGGCCTGAAAGCACAACGTGACCCTCTTTGAAACACCAGCACTGGCAACGCACATTTGAAGACCACAGAATGGGCAGGGCTGGAAAGGACCTTGAAGTCCATCCAGTTCCAATCCCTGCCATGGGCAGGGACACCTCCCACCAGAGCACCTTGCCCAGGGCCCCATCCAAGCTGGCCTTAAGCACCTCCAGGAATGGGGCACCCACAGCTCTCTGGGCAGCCTGCAAAGATGCAGCAAAGTTGCATACAAACGGGCACAGAATCAAAAGCAGAACCTAGGTGATGGTACCCAAATCCAAACAAACAGAAACAGCTACAAAAGAAGGAACATTTTCAAGGGGAAGAAATTTCTGGCTCATTTTGTTCTCTGCCTCAAGTGTACGTTCTGGCAGGAAACCTCCCTCCCAGACAGCTGCCTGCATCTCATTACTAATGCATCTCCTTCACGCCAAGTCTTTTTTCTTCTTAATGAAAAATTCTTCATTAACAGAAAAATGTCCAATGATCTATTTTGCTTTAGAGGTGAGCTGAATCTGCATACTTGATTTCTTACCTAACATGAGGCATTTTTATCAACTATAGCTTTCAATTTCTCTTCGCCGTGACACAGGCTTCTTCTTCAACGCTGCACCACAACCAATTAAGTCCCCAAAGAATACAAAGAAGAACATCTTTGATTAATATTTGAGTGCAGCTATGGCAATGGATGGCGTTTACAATTCACCAAAGACAGATAGATCTTTACTCGATATAGCTAACATAGTAAGAGGGGACTGGTATGTTCTGGGACAATCTAGTTAATTATTGTCAAAATGATAATGCTGCTGGGCTGGAGGTTCCAGAAAGGGAGAATGTAGTAAGCAGCAGCCAGCAACAGCAGAGAGTGAGCAGATCCACTACATTATTCCTCCCATTTCATCCCCAAGCACAGTGCTGTTTGGAGCCCTGATGCACACAGGAATAGTCTTCCAAATTTCCACATGTATTTGGAAATAAATCTTTCTGGAAAATTCTGGTGCTCCTCAAAGCACATCTTCTATTGTGTGGAACTACATTTGTGAAGAAATGGTTCAAATTCTGGCCCTACTGGAAAATCCAGCCTAGACTGCAAGCTTTTAAGATCATCTATTGAAAATTATTTTCTTATTTGCAAAACAAAAAGACATTGTAAGACAAAGAACCAACACTAAAAAGGCAAGCTAGAAGGAAAAAGAAAAAAGCACAGTGGATATGAGCACGACGCTGACAAAGCTCTGTTATATCACCTTGACCATTTGGCTTGAAATATGGGATGCAAAAAGGAGGTAGGCTGCCATTTGGTTCTACTCCTTATCGTCAATCTCTCCCTGTGCCACTAAGACATATATCAATGTGCGTCGTACTGAAATTTATACATCTATAGACCTGTAACAATACTGAAAAAATACTGTGGTTTTATGTTGCCTTGATGCAGGTAATGAATCAGACTATAACAACCCCATGAGCTGATGTATTCGGAAGTCGTTACGCAACGAAGAAAGTTTTCTACAGTCGACTGTCTGCAGTCCTACTGCTGTTTCTCTCTGTATGATGGCAGAGATTAGAAAAAAATTAGATGCCCCCATGTCTGCACAAGTGGTCTATGCCAGAAACATCCTCCAGTCAGAGCCAATAACACCACTGGCATTCACTCCATGGGCTGATCAAAGTCTTCGTGGTCTTTAAATGCCTAACAAGGGGACTTTGGCTCTAGACTAAAAATAGACAACAACTGTTGGTTTAGGAAGGTACTTAAAGGCAGGGGCAAAATGTTTTCAGGTTTAGCCATTTCTCAACACAGTCTGTATCTGAATATACAGTTCTATTTTAAGGTAAAGCAACCGTGTACCAACTGTTTCACCCTTAAAGATTTCAGACATTCCATTGAAGAACATTATGGAGCCTTACAGAACAAGCTATGAACCTCTCACCAGATAAGCTGACTACTGCTCTCTCCATGGTACAGACCAACTCGCATACAGAGTAGCGACAGCACCAACTTCCACAAAGCAGCATAGCCAGCCAGCTTCTCTTTGTGCTTCCCAAGAATCATACAGGGGATGTACCACAGATTTTTTGATTCACAAACAGTAGCGTATTAAAGTTTTGCAGAAAATCAATTAGATGCATAGGATAACTTTTATACATACACATAGGTCGGTCCCAAAGTAATGTCTCCTATTTATTTCCGTGGAAACCACGGCAGATACAAAGAGCACAATAACACCGATCGGTAGAGCACGTTCTCAGCTAACGAAACACTAGTTTTCAACGTAGCCAGTACAATTAGCAATACATTTTCACCAGCCATGAACAACAGCCTGCATGCCGTGTTCATAACAATCTGCACCAGCAGAGAAGACCCACTGCTTCACAACTGCTATCAGGGCATCACAGCTAGGAACATGCTGCCCATGCGGTCCATCCTTCATTAGCTGGAGCAGCAGATGGAAGTCATAAGGCATCAAATCCAGACTATACAGCGGGTGCAGCAGGACAATTTGGCCAAGACTGGCAATGTGCTCCATGGTCTTCAAACTGGTATGGGGCCTGGCATCATGGTGCTGCAAGAGACAGGTTGTCGTCTTCTCTGGCCAGACGCTGGAAGCTCAAGCCTTCAGCTTAGTCAGCAACATGATGGAGCAGTCAAAGTTGATGGCTTGCCCAAGTTCCAGGAAATCCAGAAGAATCATCCCCTTCCTCTCCCAAAAGACAGTGCACATCGTTTTAGCCACCTAGGGTTGCGTCTTGAACTTCTTCTTTGATGCAGAGCTCACATATCACCACTCCAGACAGTGCTGTTTTAGCTCTGGCTCATGGTGTTAAAACCACGCCTCGTTACGGTAATGATGCGATCCAGGAAACTCACCTCCAGCCTTGTATGGCTTCAAGAGGTCCTGACAAACTTGAGTATGGCGTTCTTTCTGTTCCTGTGTGAGCATTTCTGGGACCCACCTGACGCAAACTTGGTGATATTCCAACACTGCCTCCGTTGTTTCCAATGCTCTGAAGCTGACATTCAGCTCCCATACATAGTTCCCTGGCCATAATCTGCTGATGGGCCCGGATGAGTCCCCAGAAGTATATGCAGTGTTCTCCTTTCCTTGCTAAACGTAGTACCTGATGGATCTGCATTCCAGGCATAACATAAAACACTAAACTTATGTCAGGTGATGCTTCTATAAAAGTCTAGAAGTAGGACTCTCCAATTTTTATCATATTCTACTTGAACTTGAATTTTAACATTGTGAGTATGCTTGATATTATATGAATTTAGTTCAGGGAAATAGTTTAATCTTGAGCAAGAATTAAAAAATAAGGGGCTCAAAATAATGCAAACTCCAAAATATTGCATCACTCACAAACCAAAATAACTCATATGTTTATCTATAATAAATTTCAACATTGAAAGTTTTCATCCAAGTTGCAATGGAGCAAAAATAAGCATTGGAATTTCCTGTAAGGAGGAAAATCACCAGCACCCTTCTGTTTACTTGTGCAGCATTACACATCAGGGACTTTTGTGCAAACTTGCAAGGTTCTAAGGCTAGCTGTCAGTGCTAACAAGTACACAAAATATTAAAGATTAGGAAACACATTTCCGTGGCTGTTCCACAGGATAAAATAGTACCATGCAATCTCTCATTGCTCAGCTGAGTCTGAAAGAAGAGGCACCACAGATGCCAGGCAAGGACAACGGAGGATGCTGTGTCTCTTGACAAGGTTGTTCTCCTTAAATGAGGGTTCTTGTTCTTGCACACTTGTTAGCCAGAGCAGCAACATGTCTCTTTCTATTTCAACAAGTATGAGGTTTATCATATTTATTTTTGACAATGCTTGCATTTAATCACATCCTGAGTACTTCAAAGTCACCTGGGTCCAAAGAAACAGTCCAACTCTGACATGATATTTAACTCATGTTTTACTGAAAAAAAGTCCAACATTTCTGACAGCAATAATCAAAATAAAGATCATTAAAATCACTCTTAATCATGGGTATAAACATACAGTTTCTCAGTAGTTTTGACTGTACCATCAATTAATCTATTGAGTCTTTTCACTGGGTTGAGCAAATCTAAAAATATACCCCAGTGCTGAGAAGGATGGCTTCTGTTTGCAGTGCAGACAGCTCTCCTGCTCACTGTCTTCAGGGAATCCTCTGCCTGGTGCCTCCGTGTCTCATATTCAAAAAGAGATTTCAAATCATTTTCTGGCAGTTCTCCAGCATTAACTCTGACAACATCAATCTAGCAAAGAAATGCCAGATTTCGTATCGCTCCTGAGTGGGTGGGATTGGCAGTACTGTGTTAGTGCCCGTCCCCCTCCCTGCTTTTATTACAAATAATTTTCATACCTATTTTCCTAATAAAATTTGATTTTGTCAACATATCCAGTGGGCTTACAATACAGCTATTGTTGCTGGAAATGTCAGTACTTCAAATGTGATTCTTGATGTAGCTCTTCTAGGATATTGAGAAATAGCCAAATAAATTTTTTCTTTGCATTTAACTGTCGCTTTAGGTATAAAAAATATTAAATATCATGAATAGAAGTATGTGGATTGTATATCTAACGTGACGACTGGCATGAAAGAGATTTAATTTTATTTCTTATCCCAGACTACAGTACCCAACATTAGTGGAGGGTGTCAATGGCTCTCTAAAAATGGAAACGTGCAGCACAGATTAAAATAATTTTACAAGATCCATTATTGTAATAACAAAGCCTAAAGAGATGATGAAAGCAAGATGTTGGAATATAAAATACAATACCCCGGAAACCACCATAAGCCGTAGCGTAAGGGTTATTTTAGAGAAAGAGAATCACTAAGTAAAATTTTATCTTACATCACCAATATAAAAACTGTATTCTCTTGAGACAGTTTCCAGCAACCCACCAGCTGAGTCCCTCCACAAAAGTTAACAATGCCTCCATTTATGGAAACTGAAAAAAGATCATAGATAAGAAAGCCTCTTTGCATACATAAATAATTGGGCAAAAGACAGAAAAGAGAACATTGGAGTAAATGGTCAAAGTTTGCACAGCGGCGTCAGCTCACCAGGGGAGTCCTGCTGTTCAACAGATTCATAATTACACTGGGAAAAGAAGAAGGTGACATTTTGTGGATGATGCCAAGGTATTTAAGACAGTAAAGATGAGGACCACCTGCAAAGACCTGCAGATGGACCTTCCATGTTTCAGTGACTGAGCAATCAAAGTGATAGATGGAATGCAACAACATAAATGTAGAGTGATGTACCCGGGGAAAAACAATCCTGGCTTTACATACAAAATGATGGGCTCTGAGCTGAATATTAATAGCAGGGATGATAACGGGGAGCTGCAACTATTAGTTCCACGACAGAATCGGCTCTGACTCCTTGACAGTCATATATAAATTGAACTAATTAGAGAAGGAATAGAAAACAACAAAATTAATTTCTCACTGCATAAAACCCACAGTGCACAGTTCTTACACATAATTCTCCTGTCCCTAATCTCAAAAAGGGTGTGGTAGACTTCTGGAAGGCTCAAGGAGTCTCAGTCAGACAGAGATGCCTGAGAAGACGGAAGACAGAGGTCTGTAAAATGCAGAGAAGGATGGGAAGCAGGAAGGCCAGCCTGCTGCTCACTGTCCCTCTCTGGATCACAGCTAAAGAGGCATCAGATAGAGCTTCAAAGTGAGGAACAAGGCAGAAACCCTCCCTGCAAGTCCCTGAAAAGCCTGTAGTTATAAAAGAATCACAGAATTGCAGGGGTTGGAAGGGACCTCTGGAGATCACGGAGCCCAACCCCCTGCCAAAGCAGTTCCCTCCAGCAGGTCACACAGGCAGGCGTCCAGACGGGGCTGGGATATCTCCAGAGAAGGAGACTCCACCACCTCTCTGGGCAGCCTGGGTCAGGGCTCTGGCACTCGCACCGGGAAGAAGTTCTTAGGCATGTTGGTGGGGAACTGCCTGGGTTCCAGTTTGGGGCCATTGCCCCTTGTCCTGTCCCCACACACCACTGAGAAGAGCCTGGCCTTGCCCCTTTGCCTCCTGCACTTCAGATATTTACAGACATGGATCAGATCCCCTCTCAGCCTTCTCTTCTCCAGGCTGAACAGCCCCAGGGCTCTCAGCCTCTCCTCACAAGGGAGATGCTCCAGGCCCCCAAGCATCTTTGGGGCCCTCCCATGCACTCTCTCCAGCAGATCCCTGCCTTTGGTGCACTGGGGAGCCCAGCACTGGACACAGGGCTCCAGCTGAGGCCTCCCCAGGGCACAGCAGAGGGGGACCATCCCCTCCCTCGCCCTGCTGCCCACGCTCTTTGCAATGCACCCCACCATCCCAGGGGCCTTCTTGGCCACCAGGCCACACTGCTGCCTCATGGACAACCCCGTGCCCACCAGCACCCCCAGCTCCTTCTCTGCACAGCTCCTCTCCAGCACCTCAGCCCCCAACCTGCACTGATGCAGGCGCTTCTTCCTCCCCAGGGGCAGGACTCTGCCCTTGCCCTTCAGGAACCTCAGCAGCTTCCTCTCTGCCCAGCTCTCAGCCTGCCCAGCTCTGCCTCAATGGCAGCACGGCCTTCTGCTGCCTCAGCCACTCCTCCCACCTTCGTCCCATCAGCAAACTTGCTGAGGCTGGGCTCTATCCCCTCGTCCAGGGCCCTGAGGAAGATGGGGAACAAGAGCGGAGCCAGCCCCGACCCCTGGGGAACACCGCTAGGGACAGCCTCCAACGAGACTCTGGGCTGCTGATCCCAGCCCTCGCAGCTCTGCCACTCAGCCACTGCTCAGCCCACCTCACCGCCCACTCCTCTGTCCCACACTTGCTCAGCTCCATCACAACCAGGTGCTGGCAGACAGGCTCAGACGCCTTGCTGAAGCCAAGGTGCCCAACAGCCACTGCTCTCCCCCCATCTCCCAGCTGCTGCTGACATCACAGCAGGCTGCCAGCTGGGGCCAGCACCATTGCCCCTTGCTCAATCCATGCTGACTCCTCCTGATCCCCTTCTGCTCTTCCCCTTGCTTGGAGATGGCAGCCAGCACCAGCTGCTCCATCCCCTTTCCAGGGACGGAGGTGAGGCTGACTGGCCTGTAGCTTTTCTCAACCCTTTTTGGCAGTCAAGTAACTGCCAGCTCACACCAGTAACCCCCTGGGCCAGAACATCTTACCGCTCATCAGGGAAAATGGGAGAGTATATACAGTATGAATGCACATAGGTTGCACTCGAAGTAATGCCTCCTATTTATTTCCATGGATACAAAGAGCACAATAACAGTATTTGATAGAGGAAATTCTCAGCTACACATCAGAATCTTTCAACATAGGCACCACCATTAGCTACACGTTTTCACCAGTGATGAACAAGAGCCTGCATGCCACACTCCTAATCTGCACCAGTGGAGGTCAGCACTGTTGCTGTTGCCACTGCTGAAACGCACCACTCACCTCCTCACATCTACTGCTTGGTCTCCAGCAAGCGTTGATGAACATCAGTGGGTGCCATTTTTTCCTGCATTGAGCAATTCAGTCCCACCCCTCTGCTCCATCCCCACTCCCATGTCAGACACGGGGGGTCAGAGTGCCCCTCTGCTGCCATCTGTCACACGGCAACAACATGGGACGGGAGATGGGTGGGAAGGTTCCACCTCTGCTGCCATAGCACCAACATCTGCCTCTGACGTCACAGGCCAGCACAGTAACACAGGATGCATTACATTCGGAGCAGCCCTCAGACACAGTGTTGTCTTTGAACCAGATGATCTTGTAGGTCTTTTCCAACTTAGTGTTTCTATGATCCTATGATAGTGCCTATTCACACGGTTTCCTTCTTTTCAGGATACCCGGCTTTCAAAGCCCAGTATCTAAATTCTAGTCTAGACTGAGACCAAAGGTCTCAATTCATTTTTTCAAGGTTCTACCATCAGCTTTTACAGAGACCACAGTCAGATGCAGTCCTCTGTAGTGTTTTAACTGCAAAGTATCACCTTCATGACCAGACTTTTCTTGGTTCTCCTTCTCTAGAAATAAACCTTCCTGTATGATGTCTGAATGCTCATTACGTGCTCCAGTCAAACCATTCAGAATTCAGTTATCCGATGTTTACCCTATCGTGCGTTTGAGCACCTCAGTATCAGAGAAGATTTTAAAGCATTTACAAGCATAGGTAAATAATTTATTCTTACATCTGAGCGCAGATGACTCTGGCAGTTGGCTGTTTCATACTGCATGTTATTAAATGCAAACAGCCAACTGAATTACAGCATGCCATCTCTTTCAATATGAATGTCTATATGGCCAGTAGTATCAAGCTGCAAGCAGGATTTTATTTAATAGCAAACACTCCTGTTTGGACATGAGCACCCAGTGCCCGCGTGAATGCAGATACTCACAGAATTAAAATCTTTCTCTGAATACTTGCTACAACACAAACACATCATAGATGCTTGTGAGGAGTATGACTGGTAAGGAAGCAATATAAATCTCAGCATACATTTGCAAACACAACTCTACAAGACTCAGCTGATTCCATACTGATTTCCACCAAGCATCCACATTTTCATCTTCTGCTGAAAATACCCATTTACCCAGACAAGCAAAGAAGCAGATCAGGGCGCCCAAACTTTAATAAATCAGAGACGTCGATTCAATCTCACGTAAATGAAGCTTCCCATTGTCCTTTCAAAACAAACAAGGAGGACACAGAGGCCTGCACGTAATCACTAAATTACAAAGAACAGATGTGAAACATTAACAAGGAAATGCTCATGCTGGCAAGGAGAAAGCACTATAAAACAGCACGCAGTGTACCAAGCCAGACTGGCTTTTAAATGACTCATACTTATGAGATTACAAACAACGAGGAACAAAAATAAAATAGTTCATTTGACTGGGCCTAATACACTTCAGTTACTTTAAATTAACTGCTAATCATGCCATTTCTTTGCCTTGTACTTCTCCTTCTGACATCCTGGTTGAAAGGCCTCCATGGAAGGGAATTTATGACGAACCCTACCTTCTAAATCTCGGCACTTACCAGCTCCAAATTCATTATTAGCAGCAGTGCTCCAAACCAAACAGGCATTCACTTCTCCAAAAAGCAAGCACCCCTCTAGATGTCCTGCCCAGCACACCACCACGCTAAGCATGCACACAATGAATTTTTTCTCAATTTCTTTAATCAATTCTCTGAAGTTTCTGTTCAGTTCAACCCGCACATTCCAAGGCCTATTTCTCACCTTCCACTGAGCAAGGGGAACAGGACAGCGTCACTGGGTGCAGTGCCCAGGGGTGCCCCTCTGCAGAGGCCCGTGCCAGGCTGCTCCATGCACCCCTGGATCACCAACTCTAACTACAGGACTCAGGAGAGCAGGGATGAAGGAGAACCATGATTTGGAAAACTGCAACAGTAAATTCAAAGGGTAGGTGAAATTTAGTGCACTTTCATTAAAAACTTGTCAGCTATGACGGTTGTTTGGAAGCAGGCTTTTTTCAAATTAGAACATTGGTGTTGACACTGCCTTCCTCCCATACACATGCATTTTCTACCACTATGTCCATCCCACAAGCCTTCTTTCTCATTTCAAGCAGCTGTATGGTTTGTTGTTCAGGGACCATTTAATCAGCTTGTCTTAGTTGCAACACTAACCCATAGGATCACAGAATGGCTTAGGTTGGAAGGGACCTCAGAGCCCACCCAGCCGCACCCCTGCCACGGGCTGGGTGCCCCCAGCTCAGCTGCCCAGGGCCCATCCATGGCCTTGGGCACCTCCAGGGATGGGGCACCCACAGCTCTGAGCAGCTGGGCCAGGGCCTCACTGCCCTCTGAGTGAAGAATGTCATACAAAAGATTTTACATACAACAAAGAAAATCATGACAAAACCATATTAATATTTAACCAACTCACGTGAACAACCCAGAAGACAAAGCACCCTGCACTAACGGATCACCTGCAGCACCATGGAAATCAGGCAGCGGGGGGTTGAGAGAAACGTGCACAGATGTACTGAATGGCATCTGAAGACAGCACACCATCCAGCTCTTGTATCTTAAGATTGACTGTGAAATGATAACCATGAGCAGCTTTTCAGACTTCTGATGTAACTTGAGTGCTGAGCAGGTCAGAAAGCACAAAACCCAGCTGAAAAGACTTCAGAGGAGATCAGAAGAAGAAAGCAGGAGGCAAGAGAGGTGAAATTACGTAAAGAAACTTTGTTCAATATTTTAATCACATTTCTAGACCTGCTATCTCAGAGCCTGATTATAGCATTTGTGATAAAGTCCAGTGACTTGTACTGCAGAAACAAAGGCACTCTCCCTAACCCAACTACCTATATTCATCACCCAATTTTAGCAGATTTGTTCAGAGCCATTACTCCTGTTCAAATTTCTGAGAAATTCTGAAGTAAAATGGCAAGAAAGAACACAACTAGAAAGCGACCTCACAGCTGCAGTGAACTGTAAAGCTTAATTTTAGTGCCAACATTTTCATCGTGTTCAAGGCAAGGAAACCCAAGCCCTTCAGATTCCATCGCTTCTGCCTCTACTTTCACGACTACCTTGAATAAAGCAGAGGATCCTGGCAGCACCGGTGTTCTTCAAGGCACATTTTCATTAATAGTGGAAATACACGGTGGTGTTAAAATGAAGACTTCATACTAAGATAGTACATCTCCAAAATTACCATTTCTTCTCTCCAGTACAAAGGAAAACAAAATAAACCAGCATTAGAACAATCGTAAGAGTCGACCTGTACAGGGAATGATAGATTTAAAGTGTTCTACACAAGGCCGACAGGGTAACAATTTGAAGGGGTTGGAATATTTATTTCCCCACTGAAGCAGAATGACTTTACTATGAAGTCAGGGGATTCTCTGGCACGTTTCACTCGTGATGCACACAGACCACCAGACGGGAGCCAGCAGGCACTGCGTTCACCGCGGCCATGCCAGTCCTGCAGAATGCATACAAAAAGCAGTGGCTGATACCCCAACGTGTTAGTAAATCTCAGGAAAAAAAGACCAGAAACCATGCAAAGAAGTGGACAGTCAGTCAAACTGGTTGGGTTCTGGTAACTTCACAGATGGAAACGCCCTGTGTGTGCCACTTTACCCATGTTTTCCTGCTCTAGGGCCTAGAAAGGCCTCAGCAAAGGATGAGTGATTTAGCTCACCACGGGTACTCGGCAGGAACAACTGCTGATGCCACACAGAGAAACACAGGGACAAGTCCTGCCCTGGCAGCCCATTTAACAGCTGGGAATGGAGAGCAGCCTCCAGGAGCATCGGTTTGCCAGCCAACAACATCCTTCTGGCCAAACATGGAGCTTAAGCCCCAAATCTGACTTTGCTCCTAGGATATGATTTCCAGAGAGGCTCAGGAGGGCCCAAGGCACGGGCACACAGCACTGCTCAGACACGAAGGAAAGCACTGCCTCGTCCTTCCAGGCACTTTCACAGCAGCGCTGGGCCGGGTCCCTGAGAGAGCCAGGAAGGAGGGACAGCACCTGCAGCCCAGGGTCACGTCTCCCTGGCACAGAAACCCCACTTCTCGGTGGCCAGCTGTGGGGCCTACACCAGAACCATTTCCATCACTGTTCCCTTACCGCGGCAGCCAAGTTTTCGGAAGCAAACAGCAAGTTTCTTGCTGCTGTTGGAACACATGTACTAATCACATTTATCTTTTGCCGAGGGCAATTTTCATAGTCTGAAACACAGCCTTCCTGTGAATGAGGCGGTAATTGAACTCTTCTGGGCTTGTTTATGTTCTTCTCTATTTATTTATGTTAGAACATTATCAGCGTGAGTAACTCATCAGGGTCTGAGCAGTGCAGCCTGACAGAGTAAGGACTCATCAACAGGAACGTGAGGGAGATCAGACTGACACATCCAGCTCCAGGACAGGGCTGTTCTTAGCTCGAGGCTGAGCATCCCCACACGATGCAGGCAGGCGGCCGCAGGAACGAGCAGCCCCTCGTTACTGCATCCTTTTGCTGTCAGGCATTGCAGAGACCAACACCTCCCCTTGCTCAAGAAGGCTTTAGCCAGAAATGAGTCAAAATTTCCATCAAGTCTGTTGCTTGCAAATTATACAAATTGTTGCCATCCTTCCTTGACAAGAGGAAAAATGGAGACGGATGTACGCTGCCTTGTGCTGAGCCTCGCCTCCCATCTCCCAGGCATCACAGAAATGGTGTCCAGGGTCCTTTGATCTGCTCTCTCCCTCCCTCGCAATTTTGTGGCCAGTTTCGGCACTATGAAGTTTCTGAAATTACATGTTCTTTAAATTATCTTCTCTACGATAGATCTCAGAAGACGGGCGCAAAATGTGAAGTGAAAAACAGAACTTGAAAGTGCAACACTGAGCAAATATTTATCATATTCCAGTAATCAGTGCAGCAGCAAATCCTTCTGAACTGAACAGCGTGCGTACTTGCCAGACCAAACGTGGATCCCAATTATGGCACTGATCTTATTTATATGTCACAGAGATAAATTAATAAGAAAAAGAGTTTGATGTTTTCTATGTGCTGTTTGTTTCTGTTCTGTTACGAAGGAGGCTCCTGTTAGCCCTCAAAACATGTTCAAGATTCCTGAGAAAACTGAAAAGGTGATTGAAATATTTAACCAAAAGTAAGGAACAGCAGAAATAGCACAGGAAGAGAACAACAAAGCGTGCTCCCCATTCCTTCTACAAGCTGGAGCACAAAGCAGCACACAGCTGTGCATGGCCATCCAGAACAGGGTTTGTCTTTCACACTGCTTTCGCCACAGCTGAAATGCACCACCCACCTCTCCCTGTGCTCACCTCCACTGCTTGGTCTCCATCAATGTTCAGCACTGTCAATGAATGTCAGTGGGTACCATTTTTCCATGCATGGAGAAATTCAGTTCCATACCTTTGCTCTATGTCAGACACCACGGGGTCAGAGTGCCCCTCTGCTGCCATCTGTCACACGGCAACAACATGGAACGGGAGATGGGTGGGAAGGTTCCGCCTCTGCTGCCATAGCACCAACATCTGCCTCTGACGTCGTGGGCTGACATCATAAAACAGGAGGCATTACCTTCAGAGTAGTCCTTGTGTATTTTATAATGAAATTCAAGGTGCACCCATGAACTATCTCCAAGAAAAAGCTATAATGCACACTACTTTTTTTGACTCATAACTGTTTGTAGATAAAGTTTTCACAGTTCTCTAAAATTATTCTCCACTTCTAAAGCAGAGAACTAAAAACACACACAGACTAGCATCAAAAAAATATCTTGTTAGTGTTCATTCTCACCTCAGAGAACGTTTCAAGAATTTCTGCTTTTGAGTTGCTTCTGAAGAAGGGTCTTTACCCTCACTGTCTTTCTAATCTTAAAACACGATTTTTTGATGTCTTCTCATTACTAGGACTGTCAGATTTCTCCAGACTTATCGGATTGGTCTCAACAGTGGAAACTGAACAGAGTCTTCATGACCATACAGGTTGATAACAACAGACACAATCAGATACAAGTACACGAAAGTTCACCTCTAATTTTTTAAGCCACTTCAAACAGCAGCGATGGCCCCTCTGAGGCAGAAGAGCTGAAGGCCACCCCCTTGGTGCCATGCAGGAGCACTGCACAGCACAGCAGTCTGCCCTGCAGCAGGGCTGATGCCAGCCCTGACCCATCCTTCCTCCTCGTGTGCTGGCCAGGCAGCAGCAACCTGCACGCACAGGGTCACCCTCAAGAGCTCCACTGCACAAAGTGCTCCTAAAAGTGCACCTGCTGTCCTCCTAAATGTGCTGTTGGCTTTGACATCGTGTTCCTGGAGTGGGTATTCTCCCCCACAACGACAAAGGAGAGCCTTTGCTGACATCTGAAAGGTGCATGGTTTTAGGACAGGCTGTGTGCCTTCATCCCTAAAGCTGCAGACAGCATTTGGCCAAAGAAAAGAACCACCTTCAAATGTGTCAGGTCTAAATGAGCTGGCTCCTGCACGCAGCAGTGCAGCCACCTGACAGCAGCTCCAAGATAAACTTTTGCATGCAATTATTATATGCAAGCAATGCTGACAGTTACCCATTGCAGCCTCTGGGGAAAATTTCTTTTGGGCAGGAGCTACGAACGTTGCTGAAAAATCTGAAACAGTGAGCAGCATGAAAATATTGAACTTGCCTCTCTTTCTGCCAACAGACTGAATGGAATTATCAAGGACTCCCACTGGTGAGAACAACAGGTTGCCACATACAATGCCACACAACACCAGGCGCTAACAACAGAAGAAATCTGCTGTTCGCTTTCACTGCTTGAAGACCTGGAAGTCACAGAAGAGACAAAGCAACGAGGATTTTAGCACTGGGTTTGTTCTCAGTGGAATTTCTCATTAAAATAAATGAAAACCAGAAATAGAGAATGAGGGAGCCAACAGAACCATCACCTACACATGGTCCTTCAACAGCACACCACGAAAGCTAAGATAAGCATGGTTGCTAAAGAAAAACATTTTTGGGGAAAAAAAAAAGATGCTGTGGGCTTTCAACTTGATCAAGACTGGACTCAAGTAGCAGGAAAGCATAGAGCAACACCATCCAAACGTCCTCTCAAACTGTCCCCCTGGTAACTTCAGACAACAGGATGCATCGTTTATGGCATAGAAGTGTGACCCAAAGTGACTGCTTAAAAAAAATTTAAAGGTAAAGGATGCTCCAGAACAGCCCTGTCACTCAGCACACGCTCCCCTCTATAACTGGTTCCAGTTGAAGATTCCTAAAGAAAAAATGGCGTGATTTATTCTTATTTTTTTAATTTATGTTACAAGAAAATAACTCCATTTTACAGATATGCTAGAGCAATTTTCCCCATCTTTGCTGCAACATCCGCAGATTCAGTAAGTGGAAATTTTTAACAGCATGCACTCAGCATAAAAAGGAAAACCATCCAATGAGAGCAGCCGTATAACGATGGAAATGCAGTACTATTAGTTCCTCTGTGCAAAGGTGTGAAAAAGACTTTTGCCCACAAAACGACTAAAACTTAAGAGCAATTAAAGCGTTGTGGATTAGCAGATGTCTAGCAGGTCATAAAAACCAGAGCGATCTTTAGTTCCACTGAAGCTGTCACTGCTTGAAAAGGCACAGAGCTTTCCCAAGAGGAATCCTTCCAAAAGGAGAGCCTGGTTGGGTAATGGTGGGGATTAAAGCACATCAGCTCCTCCGTGCCCGGGACACGGTGTGCAGCTCAGAGCAGCCCTAGCGCGGCCGCCTGGAGCAAATGACCACGGGTACAGCTACAGAGCAAAGGCTCCTCAGGTGCACATTTGTGACTGTGAAGCTAGAATTAACTCGATGTCCTACAGAAAGGTTTTATAGGAACCTCCCTGGTCTCACACAGTGGTTAAAATACAGAACTTGCATCGGCCAAAAGAATAAATTGCACTTGTTAACCTCTCCTCGGGGACCCCTAAGGTCTGGCACACCATTTGAGCCTGATTCTTGCTCAGTGCAGAAGAGCTCTCAGAGCAGCAAATCGAGGGAGGGAGAGATGTAAAAGCCAGTGTTATGTTAATTAAGCCTGAGATCCAGAGAAAGAGGGAAAGCAAAGATGGCGTAAATACTTCATTTCCTTGTTGGTGCTTACCAGCAACGCCATCGGCACGATGATCCCCAGGAGCCATCAGTCTGGCTCTGCTTGCCTCCAGGCTTCCTCCTGCACATGGGTCATACACATGAAGGAGACCTTGAACCAAAGGGTGATCTTCCCCCTCCCTTTGAGCAACTCCACCAGGTGCTGTGGTGCTCACAGCAAGGAGCTCACCCACTCTCATGAAGTTTTTACACTATTCAGAGAGAGTATGTAACTGTAACCAGAGCAGGCTGAGAAAGGAACTTGGATCTACAAAGAAACCACGCTTTTACATACAGAGAAGTAGTGTTAAATAGAAAGCAAGAGACAGACTTGTCTCTTTCCTTGCTCTCTGAAGCATCCAGGACACCATCAACTGGAAATAACCCAGGAGACAAAGATAAAGGGATGATTTCTTAAAAGGGGGGTGTTACAGAACATCAAACACCCTTCAAAGAGCTCAGTGAGAGCAGCCCTCTGTCCAGACACCCAGCACTTCTGTGTTTACCCAGGTGCCTCTCTGGCCTGCTGCTCTGCTTTCTGCAAAGGGACACTGCTTTCCCTTTTAAAAAGGGATTCTGCAGCAAGAAAAGCACATTAAGCTTGTGTCGGCAAGCAGACAGAGCCAGGAAGGTGTGCCCTAATAAATAATGATTTTGCCATTGCTGTCAGAAACTATTAACTGATCGTTACCCTGACAATGCAGGGTTTCAGGACTTGTCAAAATAAAGAGGTAGTCAAACTGAGGGAAAAAAATCATTAAGTGTTTAACACGAAAATTGACACTGACTAACACAACAACAAGCGGCTGTATGTGCAGAAAAGTGAAACAGCCCAGGGCTGGAAGTTTAACACAGCTGGGACTCATCATCCTTTACCCACATGCCTTTTCTCACAACACTGAATTTTTTTATTATTTTTATTTTTTTAATTTCTACCACTGGGTCGAATCTGGCTGGAAGATTCCAATGTTTTCAAGACCTACTAATGTGAGGGAGAGAAAGGAAAATGGTTACATGCAAAAGAGAGGCTGTATGACCACATAAAGCTCATTTCCACAGATGAGCCAAACAACGGGTACACAAGGGAGGTGGAGGGACCACAGAGGAAAGAAACCAGACTGAAACATCACTTTTGTCATGAACACAAGTGAGCAGGAGTCCTGTTGAAGCCTGAGCTATACACTATGTACTGATCTGCCATTGAGTCTACACATCTCCAGGAGCATGGCTGAGTGGTGTGTGCCACAGCAATGATAAACCAAACTTGTTCTGGGGCCAGATCCCCATCAACCTACATTGTATCATTAACTGACAAGTTGCATCAAGAACAGGAAAAAATAATCAGAAGTTTCATTAAATTAGACCAAATTTTTATGCTTCAAACACTAAACATTCAATTAAAGCTTTTTCTGAAGTTTCATTGCTCACATTTTCCACGCCAAATCACCTATGACACGAAATCAAGTGTTCAAGGGAGAGCTGAAAGTCAAAATAATTGCGTGAGCCTAAGGCCAAGGGAACCAGCACAAGCAGCAGCCAGACTTCCCCGCTCCAGCCCAGCCCAATGACCTCTGCTTGCAGCTCCCATGCAGAAGAGAAGCTGAAGCCAAGAGAGCCCCAAGGGCAGGAGCATGCAGGGAGCCCCAGGAGGAGATCTGTGACCCCAGGAGCGATTCCCTGAGCTGGGGCTACACGCAGAACCCACCTGAGGGCACCTGGGGTTTTACTGACAACACAAAGCTTGTTAAAGACACCAAATCTCAGCTCGGTAACAGTGGGCTGTGTGGAAAGTATCCACAGAGCCAGAGGAGCTTCTCTTAAAGAATTCCAGTAACTTCCCTCATTATGAGCATCCTCCTCCAGCAAAGGGTGAAAAGAAATATGAAGCACAGGAAAATTACTTGAAAAAGGGAAAAAAAAACAACTGTGTTATGAAATCTTAAAACTAATAACAACTCTCCTTTTAACTGAGACAAATGCCCCCCTTCTCCTCCTCCCTCCATGAAGCAAACCCTACAATGTTCAGATCAAAGTGCTGTTTTAGAAAAAAGCCCTCTGAATTTCTTAATCATGGATCTTCTCAATTGTCCTCTGAAGCAAAGGCACAAAAATGAACAATGATTTTTGATGTTACTTCATTTTTCCTCTTCTTCATGCTTCACTGAGTACATACACACATTGTGTTTTATTAAAAATAAAAAACAATAAAACCCGCCAAGCTTCCATGAGCATCGTGCACTGCAGCATTATTGGTTTCTGTAGAGCTTCATACAAAAAAGAGCCACAGCTTCTGGAAAAGGCCCCTACAGGTTACCACTGTGACTAATGCCATCTACTCCTTACAAGTTACAATAAGCTTTAATCCACCTCTGCCCACAAATAATGAAGCAACAGAGGTGGAACTTGCAAAAGACACCAGCCTCCTCCAGATAGAGGAGATACCAGTTTAACAAACAAGTTCTGGAACCTACGTTAACAAATAGTGCACCAAGACAAAAAATAGTTGATTGCATCTGTCTGTATATAGATGCCCTATTCTTATATTTAACAAAGGGCTAACACAAAGCAGGACACCTGTTTTTCCATCCAGAGAAAACAAGAGCAAATTTTGAGGATGACAAATCACGAAAGGCAAGGTGTGAGCTCAGGCAGGTGTCAATCCTAATGCAGACCGAGGATCCAACGATGCTGCCTGCTGGTTGAAATGGCACGTTACCCAAACCGGCTCCAAGTCTCCCTGAAGGCTGGTAAGGCTATCAAAATGCCAGCAGTAATCAGGTAATCCAGCTAAAGGCAACTGTAAGAATGACCTTTCTTTGGATGCCCGCACCTTTGAAGCCATCAGGGCTTCTCCAGGGACTTGATTTGTATTTTATTTCTATAGCAGAGCTGGCCTGAACATGTAACCCGTGTCCTTTCTCCCAAGCAACATTTTCCCCTCCCTGGCCTCTCCCTTTGAAGTGTCACATTGGTAGGACCTGAGTGATGACATGTTCTCTTCCAAACTAGGGGCAGACTTGAAATGTCACAAACTGGGATGTATTCTGAGAGGGAAAATACATCCAGGAGCTTCAGCAGCTGAAGTTGCAGTACTCCAAAAGGCATCTATATCCACCTAAACTGGAGAACTGCCAAGCAGCCTTTAAGCCCAACTGAAGAAACGCTAGTGTGCCAAGAAGTTCCTTGAGTCTCCTGAGACTAAAAAGCCAGCCAGTCCTGCAAGCAGCCCCTCCTCCATTTCATCACACTGTGTTCTGCAAGGGAACCAAGGCCTGGTGCTTCTTGTTGCTAGCAAACCGCCTCCACTCGCCCTGCAGGCTGACGACCGCTGCGGGGACCAGGGCTGCTGCTGTCTCCTGCTCCTACAACACAGCCACCTCAATTAAGGACTGCTGACACATGATGGAGAAATGCTTTACCGTCAAGTTTCATAATAGGACTGGTTGTATATTATACAACTCAGACTAAACAGCTAACAGTGGACAGAAAAGACAACACTCATCATTTTTACCACCCTGAAAGCAGCCTCAGACACTCCCAAAGCAGTGAAAGCTCACACATCAGGCTATTGTCTAGACGAACACGATGGCAGCTTTTCTGATCTGAATTGAAAAGAACTTCGGGGAATAGCTTAAGCCCTTCAGATAGCAACAGTTATCTGAAAAACCGGGCATTCCTCTGGCTCGTAATTACAATCTTATTCCAAAAGCATTTTCCAAGAGGGTTTTTCAGACAACTGTGCTGTCAGACCTTTGCACATCTTCCTACTTAAAGGATATGGCTCTTTGGCTCTGGACTTTTTAATTTTCTTAAGTACAGCATTTTTCTTCCCTGTGCTGTCCTGCTGTGGTGTTTGTTTTTTGTTTGTTTTAATGGAAACAAGACAGATATAACATGATAACTACAGGAATTGCTTTCTGTAGGGCAGTTTTCCTTGACACAATTTTTCGTTCAACGTATTGACCATTTCAACATGGCCTATATTCTCAACAAAAGTAATATATACCAGAACAATGCTCAAGAAGCCAGAGAAGGTTAATAACAAAGAGCCTGACCTTTTCACGTTCAGCCAGAACCTGACCTTGAAAGACAGCCAGCTGAAAAAGCACTTGCTGTCTCTGAGCTAACACAAGTTGTCCCAAGCCTCCCTGTCCATGCCACCCCAGGAAAACTGCACTGGTCCACAACGTGGTTATCAATGACCATTTTCAACAAGCACCCCATGAACATGGGGCATGGTGGTGATGGGCTGATGGCTGGACTAGGTGATCTTGGAGGTCTTTTCCAACCTTAATGGTTCTACGAACACACTTCAGTCATCACCAAGCATAACTTAGAAGAGCAATAGGCACAGAGACCTTCCCTATGCAGCTGTGCTCGCAGACGATCCATTGCTAAGAAGCGCTGAAGGCTGGGCCTGCAGTGCTGGGGGACAGCAGAGCTGGCTACTGCTCCTGCAGCAGAATGCTCCCTGCCACTACAGAGCAGCCCGTGGCCTCTTTTCACCATCAATTGTTGAAAAGAAGGAAAATCAGATCTTTCATTGATCTTCGGAGTTTGCTCTCCTCCCCACAGGGCTCCCTGGGTTAGGTTTATCAGAAGAAGAAAAAAAACGAAGGAAGCAGTCTGCAGGACAGCCCGGAGCTGCCGGATCAGAAGCAGCCCTCACAGTGCCCTGTGGGCAAACCACCAGAGCCTCAGCTCTGATCCTGTCCCACCCCACAGCAGGGAGAGCCCAGGCCTGCAGCCTGCCCAAGGCGGCCCTGCAGGGAACACGGCCCTCGGGGGCAGGCCTGGGGCCACCAGAGCCCTGTGGGGAGGGGTGTGCACACCCAGCAGAGAACTGCTCTCACAGCACGGAGGGAGCCCTCCCACCCAGCAGTGAACAGCTCAGCAGAGAGGAAGGAAGGCAACGGTGGGGGGCAGGTTCTGCCTCCTCCTAATAGAACCAGCGCTTCTTCCCTCACGAAGATGGGAGCAGCAGCCCCAGAAGACTGCCACGAAACCGCTGCGATCTCAGTGCCAAGGCTTCAAGGAGCACGTTGATTCTCCTGCAGTCAAGAGCTGCCGCCATTTGGCAGCTTCTTTCAAACACTCCCCACTCCTGCTACAAAAATGTTTGCAGATTCTACCACCCCCCCCAAATTCAAAGATTCATTTCAGATGAGACCCAAGCAGCCCCATGTTAACCCCTGCCTACAACCTGCATTTCCCGGTCCTGCTGCAGGAGCTGGCGGCAGCTGCACCCCGAGCTGCTCCTGCCCGTCCCTCAGAGCTCTCCCCAGCCCATCGCAGCCAGCCTGCGGGTCCTGCCCAGAGCTGGGGAGCTTCGTTTGCTCTCAGCGGGCTTCAGGAAAAGCTTTTTGGTACAAGCCCATAAAACTTCTTCCTCGACCCGTCCTGCATCCTGCTCCCAGCACGCGTGACATCCCAGCTTCCCTCCACCTCCATCCAACCTGTAATAAATCACACGGCACACAGCATGAGGACAGCCTTCACTATTACAGTGGGGGAAAAGAAAAAAATCTGCTTTTTTCTTCTAATTTAAGGGGATGTTTCCTTTCTGCTGGCACATTTTGGGACTCCAGGGATGCATAGAACTTATTTCCAACTCCAGTTACGGTAAGCGTCTGGCAGGATAGCATGTTCATTTAAGGCATGGTTACAAATGGCTTTTCCTGCTCTTTTTTTTTTCCCTTACAGTTAATTAGGAACCTTTCTGTGTGCATTTCACAACTATATTTTCAGTATGGTTTGGATTTATTTTTTGTTACTTTCCTTTTCAAACCCATGACAAAGCCTCAGCGACCACACCACCTTCTCACTCCTCTTTAGTTGATATCTTCTTGCAAGATCCTTAGCAACAAACATATAGTATGTAAAAACTGAATGCACCTTGCAAGGATTTCTGACATCCTTAAAGAAAGAATGGGGAGAAAAGAATGTACAATTTTTTACGTAATTGCAGGGAAGGGATTTAAGTCAAAGGCACATACACTAAGCACTCCCTGCACCAGTAACACCACTGGGTTGGAGAGCACCGCACTCTTGTTGAAGGCAAGAAAGATGAGGGAGCCCAGTGGGCTTCAGGAAGCATTGGCAAGCTGTTTTACATGACAACACATATCACACATCAACCATAAAACAAACTAAGATTTCCTCACAGCATTTTCCAAACCAATGACCAACACAACCAAGCTGCTGTTTTCCTCAAAACCATCCTCTCGTGGTTCCCCAATTTGCAGAGATCAAATATTCGAGCCACTAAGTACAGCACGCAGTAGAGAAAAAGGGATTGTTTGTGAAAGACCCCTCTGCATCCCAACATTGCTGGGATGGTGTAAATAGTGAAAGGATCAGACTGCAGATAACATCTCTGTGTTCAAATTATATCTTTCCTTGCCATGTGTTCTTTTAAGTCAATGCCAAACAAAAATGCAAAACTAACTGGTGTAGAAGCTCACTGTACTCAAGCAAAAATATCACTGTTAAATGAACCCTGTATTATCAGCTCAGCTATTAGGGTTAGAAATTACAGCTGCTTAGAACTCGGCCAAAACATTCACATCTGGACCAGTATCTGCCTATAAACCCAATTAACGCTCAAGACATTTTTCTACCACCACTCAACACATGCTGCTCCCCCGATTTCCATTTCTTCCCTTTCCAACAGCTTTTCCACTGTTTTCTAGCATTGGTGAAAAAGGGACACAGATGTCTCTGTATTCTATCTAAATCTCTAAATTTTGGTTTACACCTTCAATATATGCACAGTCAGGAATCATTCTTGTTCTTTGAAATGTCAGATAATTCAAAGTATTCCAAAAGAGTTGCATCCTCATAATTAGTCTGGAAAGATTCATTACATATTCTTAATTACAATCTTAAATGTCTTTGACAGCTTTTCCCCCCATAATAGTTACATCTACCTGGGGTTTGAAGAGGCTGCCAAGATCAGAATCCCCTAGGGTCGGGGAGGAGAAAGCAAGGAGCAGATGTGCCATCGCCTCCAAAGAAGCTTTCAGTGTTGGGAAGGTAGCTGAGCAAGCCTGACCATGGGTAAGCAAACCAGCAGGAGCAGCTGCCAAGAGCACAAACTGCATGCAACCAAATAACCACAGTATGGGGAAGAGCCAACCCAGCTGCTCTAAGGTGAAGATACATCTCCGAAACCTTCTGGAGTTCCCTGCATATAATCAAGTATACCAGCAAGGGCTCAACGTAACCTGCTTCCACTTTCTGAAGGTTTCAGCACAGGCTTCCAGCAAAGCCTGCTGCACAAACTGTACTGACACAGCCTCGAGGAAAGGCCCCTGCCAGCCTCACCAAGCAGCTCTTAGAAAGTGGAAAACAAAAGGCAGGAACACAGGGCCACTGGTTATCTCGGGGTCTGTGCCATGCGACGTGTTCCCAAAATAACCAGGAAAGGGCTACGAGGGTAAGATGACAAACTTCACACTAAACCAAAGTTTTAACTTAGACATGCTTGGAGCTGAGTCACAGAAAACACCCTTTAGTTCCTACCCACACCCCTACAGAGGTAAGGGAAGCAGCAAAGGACAGGAGACATGGGATAAATCATCAGATGGCTGTGGCAGGTGGACAGCAGCACTGGCGTATGAGGGGAGGGGAGAGAAGCACCCATTTGGTGGACAAAGATTCAATGTTCCCATTATTCCTGCCCCTATACTTGCAAAGCTCTAAAACCCATTCCCAGCTGGCCGCAGATACAGCTAGCTGAATGACAAGCACAAGGTGGTCTCACACTAAGTAGGAGCTCACTGAAATACTTCAGATGTCAAAAACGAGAAGAGCCTTAATAACCTATAGCCTGGCAAGATTTAAAAAATGCTTTTCAAATGCTATGTCAATAGCTATTTCCAAAAAGAGTCATTTATAAGCTTCAATAGCCTATTAAAAGGGGAATTTGAAACACCTCAGATCTCTCTCTCCCTGTTAATAGTAAGAATGTTTTACCTCGTAATTCCATTGGTAGAAACAAAGCAGAAGGTCAATACAAGCTCTTGAGTTTGGTACTATTCCTAGAATGCGTAAATCCTAATTTTTATGCCACAAAAGAGGTATCATACCATGCTGAAACACAGGAATCAAGCCATAAGACACAACAGCATTTGTTGTGCATCTTCCAGGAAGGTTCTAAGCTAATAGCAAGCTGACAATTATTTTCCAATGAATGAAAAATAATTGGTTTTATTCTCGACAAAGTGAAATCGAAGCAAAATTCTTGCTTCAGGATAAGACTATCCACTGCACCTCTGGAATATTGTATTTTTGCTGCTAAGACCTATTATCAGAACAAAAGCCAGGTGCACTTCTGGTTAATTTATCAGGTTGTAACCCTGAAAGAATCCCATGCCTAAGTGTTCTCAGTGCCAAGCCTTTCCTGGCTGAAAGGTAATAGCAAACAAACACACTGCACCATGTTGGTGATAGTACAGAATAGTGAAGATAATCAGAACAGTAGTATAGTTTACAAATATTTATACACACTACCAGGGCTACAAAATAAAAAGTTTGAAAGTCCCTTACATCCTTGCCAAAAACCCAAGCTCCATCAAAGCAGAGTCAAATTTCACCCTCCACAAAGGCACTCCAAATGAAGGACTACCAACGTAACTTACAGAGACTCAAAGTCAACTTGCACCCTTTCTTGTTAATTTGAAACTTTGCTTTCAGGTGTAGAAGTCAGAATGTGAATGCTCATGCTAATCACCCGACCTGGTTTCAGCTGAATCAGCGTTAATAGCACATGGATGTTTGGTTGGTGCTGGGAGCACACCTGGGGCTGGGCAGGGCTGCTCAGAGTAGAACAGCAGTTGCCTTTATGATGTGGCAGCAAGGGTGGGGTGGAGCCAGGACAGCTGGCCTGAATTCAGCAGGGGTTACTGCATACCAGGTGCAGAAGGCCTACAAAGCTGTGGGGAGCTGGCTGGGGGCAGCCACTGCTCAGGGGCTGCTGGGCAGTGAGACCTTGTGCTGCTTGTGGCCGCTGCACTGCCATCAAATCTAGAGACCTCCTTCCACTTTTCGTGCTGAACAGCATTGAACAGGTCTCTGTAGGCATGGGCCAGGCCCCAGCACATTGCAGTGACTTGTGACTCTAGAACTGCCAGGGCAAAGCACACCTTCTCCAAATATTTCACTCATTTCTCAAGACTCTACAGTTATTCAGGGTGAAGTTCCAAAAAACTGTGGGTGCCTGCTGCTCTAGGCGCTGCCCACACCATCCCACGCTCCCTGCCACTCATAACTACCCAGCCCAGGGGCAGATCCCTGGGGGACAGTCATAAATAGTTGTTTAACCTTCAACAAAACCCAAAACACCTTCAGTAGGCAAAGCAATAGGAGCACGCTGGTTTGGGCATTTCCACTTGTCTCTCCCACAGTCTGGTTCCCCATGGAGAGAAAGCAAAGAGTGAAATTGTTAAGAGTTTCCAAGATCTGATTTCTAAAATATGAAGATGACTGCAACACTGAATACACATACCAGATTAGTTTCCTGACCAGTGTTATACCATACAGGAAAACAATAACCTTAATCCAGCCTCTGGAAATGGTAAACAGTGCAAAAGGGATCATATATAGCAAGTAATTGGGTTCCATGAAAAAATTCTGAAAGATCTCTGAAAATAGAAAAAAAATAACATTGTAACCAACAACTACTAAATGACTGTAATGCTTAATTTGGTTTCAATAGGCTCTGGTCAGTCCTGTTGTTATCTCAACCCTCTGAGCCCACCTTGGGCACCCAAAGGATGGCTGTGCAGGCAGCTCAGCACACCCGGCTGTTTGCTCACTCCTCCCTCCCCAGGTGGGATGAAGGAGAGAACTGGAATCAAAATAGAGATCTGGGTTGAGATAAAACCTATTGACGAAGAAGAATAAAGTGGAAACAAACATACAGTGGCAACAACACATACAGCTGCAAGGCAATTACTCACCACCTCAGGCTCAGCAACAGCAGAACTGCCCCAGGGCTGCCAGCAACAAGCTCTCACCCCCCACCAAGGGATGCCTAGCAACCTGGCTGCCCCCTGGCCCACTCCCTGCAGCTTTATAGCCTTCCCCATGACCTCACAGGGTATGCAATAATCCCCATGACCAATCCAGGCCAGCTGTCCTGGCTCTGCCCACCCCAGGTGTGCTCCCAGCACCAGCCAAACATTGGTGTGCTGTTAGCACTGCTTCAGGGAAGAGCAGGGTCCCAGCCGAGGACCTGCTACAAGCACATTTAACAGTGGAGCCAATCCTGAGAAAATGTCTTGAAGAGCCTAAGAAAGATGTTTTAGCACAGCTGTATGGAAGTTGATGCTGCAAAATCTGATGCTTCTTAACTCAATGTTCCTGCCCGTAGCAGGCTTACCATTTAGCTTTCATTCTTAACCCATGCTTTGATCTTAAACGGGATTTTTTAATGTCGTGGAAGTTTAACAGGAAGAGAACAGGAGAAGGAAAAAGCTGCACACTTGCAAAGTTGCGAAACACTAAGTAATGGTGTTTTCGTGTCAGTCCTTAGTTAAAACAGAAATTACAGGAACCAGCTTATCTTCATCTTTCAACCCTTGATGTAGGATTTAGCCATCTCAAAGCAAATCCAAATAATCAGCGCATCAAGAAAAGCCTTTCACATCAACAGAAGTCATGAAGTTGCTGATTCTGACAGAGCCGCGTTGCCATTTAATCCATTACACATAGCTTAGAGACAACGAACCCAAACATCCCTTGCAGTACCTGGCTCAAGAAATCATTGAGATCTGAGGGATAAATCCTCCCATGTGCCTTTGACCACAGGACTGTGATGCAGACGTGTTCCATCGCTGCTGTTCTCCTTTTGGAGGGACTCAGTTTTGGCATGTCTGCACTGGGAAGCACCACCTCCATCGAAGTCAGCCTGCCATGCCACTCACCATCCCCTTACGTATTCAGTTAGCATATATTTTTGGGCCAGGCCTTTCAGTATTATACACACTTAGCTCATGGTGGTCTTCAGATACGTTTTATCTTAAAGAATACATTGGTATCTTATCGAATAACTTCAATCATTTGAAATCTCTTTGCACATATTAAAATTCATTGTTGCTACTTGGTAGCATGGGCTGATTGGAAAAATGGAAAATAAGGATCACTGTGCAGGTGAAACATTACAGTGCAAGCAGCGTTTTTCAGAGCTATAGTTTAAGTTCATTTTACCGTATTCAACATGCAAACCCCCAGCTAGCCTTTCCTTCTTCAGTGAATTCTGAATTGTGTGATCAAAAGTGTAAAAAACCATTTGTTCACAAAATCAGGATGCCCTCAGAGAACATTCCAAGGCACTGACCTCCTGTTTCAGCAACTACCATACGACAAATAAATCCAAGAGGCAGTCATATTTCTCATTACAAATCATGAAGACACTGGCTTGCCACATTACCACTTCTCTGCATTCTTTTTCCTTTTCTCCTCTCACGTTTGCCTCAGTAATGACAGTGCTACAGAAATTCAGCATTTAGGTTTGTCTTACTGCTGAGTAAAGATGCAGAAAGCAGCCTGACTGCATTTTTGTTACTTTTCAGGATTCTGAACTTGCACTGAAAGCCTACTTGTGAGTGAAAGAAAAAGCAAACCAAAAGAGTGGTATCCAAAAATACGCGAAAGAATGAGAAAATGTACTGAAGTGCAGAAGAGAAAGATGAAAACCACTGTGGGTCACAAAAAAAATAGCTACATATAATCTGACCTTTCACTACAGAAAGGACAACACTGCCAAGAAATCAGGAGAAGAGGACAAAGGAGCAGCACGTTACCATAGGCAGGAATCTTGGAAGCACAGGGATCGAGATGTGCTGCCAGGAGTCGCGTGGCACATTTGTTTGGAGCAGGGAAGCAGGACAGAATTATCCCCTAGGTGGGACCTGACAGTAACTGCAGTTTGGAACACCTGTTCTTCTTTCAAAAAAAGCTATGCAACAGGCTTAGGCCAAGGCACCGCCCCCGAATGCAGACGTTAACAGAAGAGCTAACAGCTCAGGGTTAGTTCTAAACTTTAAAAGCAAAGTGATTGGAATGGACGTGATTCTGAATCGACATGGGTTTGCCAAAATGTGAAGGGAAAGTGAACAGTGGGCTGGGAAGCACCTGCAGGCGTGTATTTCTTGCTTACAACTAAGGTAAGCTGTATCCAAAAAACCCTACTAGCCAACAGATGCCCAACATACTGCAAGCATCTATCCCAGAGATTTCAGTCTTGGTAATTTATGTCAATGCTCAGCTCTGACTTATTTTCCTTCCCCAGTGTTGTAATTGAACAGCTGCCCACCCCACCACACGCCATTTCTTTCTTTGCCAAACAGCACAGAGATCTACACCTCAAAAGGCACTTCTACATGTTTACCATGTTTTTTCCTCATTAGAGCACACACTGAAACATTACAGATTTTCTAGTCTAATATTTTTGCTGACATTTTCTTTTGGTTTTGGCAACAGCTTGGCTGTTGACTCACCTTTAGTTTTCATTCACTGTATCTCCAAATGTTTTTCCCTAAAATTGATACCTAGCAGCCATTCACCAAGCATATCCACGTGTATTACGTCTGCCCATGTTCAGTGTAGTACACAGACCTTCTGGTAATTTTGTGGTATTTATTTCAGACTAGCCTTAAATAGTGAAAATCCTCCTGAAGAACAATCCATGCTTTCAAAACGCTTTAAAATCCTTCCTCGAATCCCTGATAGTCAGTCCCTTTAGTCAGCATGGATTCACCAAGGGGAAATCATGTTTGACCAACCTGGTAGCCTTCTACGATAACATCACTGGCTGGCTAGATGGGGGGAGAGCAGTGGATGTCATCTACCTTGATTTCAGCAAGGCTTTTGACACTGTCTCCCATGACATCCTGATAGCAAAGATGAGAAAATGTGGGATAGATGAGTGGACAGTGAGGTGGGTTGAGAACTGGCTGACTGGCCGAGCTCAGAGGGTAGTGATCAGTGGCACAGAGTCCAGCTGGAGGCCTGTAACTAGCGGTGTTCCCCAGGGGTCGGTGCTGGGTCCGGTCTTGTTCAATGTCTTCATCAACGACCTTGATGAGGGGATAGTGTCCACCCTCAGCAAGTTTGCTGATGACACGAAGCTGGGGGGAGTGGCTGACACGCCAGAAGGCTGTGCTGCCATTCAGCAAGACCTGGACAGGCTGGAGAGATGGGCAGAGAGGAACCTGATGAGGTTCAACAAAAGCAAGTGTAGAGTCTTGCACCTGGGGAGGAATAACCGCATGTACCAGTACAGGCTGGGGGATGACCTGCTGGAGAGGAGCTCTACAGAGAGGGACCTGGGGGTCCTGGTAGATGACAGGTTGGCCATGAGCCAGCAGTGTGCCCTGGTGGCTAAGAAGGCCAATGGGATCCTAGGGTGCATTAAAAAGAGTATTGCCAGCAGGTCGAGGGAGGTGATCCTCCCCCTCTACTCTGCCCTGGTCAGGCCTCAGCTGGAGTACTGTATCCAGTTCTGGGCTCCCCTGTATAAGAAAGACAGGGACCTCCTGGAAAGAGTCCAGCGGAGGGCCACAAAGATGATCAAGGGCCTGGAGCATCTCCCCTATGAGGAGAGGCTCAGTAAGCTGGGTCTGTTCAGCCTGGAGAAAAGAAGGCTGAGAGGGGACCTGATCCATGTTTATAAGTATCTTAGGTGTGGGAGGCAAATGGAGGTGGGGAATCTCTTTTCAGTGGTCAGTGGGGACAGGACAAGGGGCAACGGCCTTAAGCTGGAGCACAGGAAGTTCCGCACCAACATGCGGAAGAACTTCTTCACGGTGCGGGTGACGGAGCACTGGAACAGGCTGCCCAGGGAGGTTGTGGAGTCTCCTTCCCTGGAGATATTCAAGACCCGCCTGGACGCCTACCTGTGCAACCTGCAGTAGGTAACCTGCTCTGGCAGGGGGGTTGGACTCGATGATCTCTTGAGGTCCCTTCCAACCCCTGCAATTCTGTGATTCTGTGATTCTGTGATATTCAAAACATAACAAGTGTCTTTCACCAGAAAAGGCATTCATGGAAAAGCTGAGCAGGATGGACCAAAAGAGGCTCCATTCAGTGCATCATGGCTGCACATCAGCTGTGAACTACTGATAACTACTTTGAACACGTTCTCCAAAAAGTGAAAAAAGCTGGGGAAAAAGCTGATAATAGCTTTGCATGGCCCAGTGCTTGTTCGTTCCTGCCCCCTTGCCACCAGGCAAAATCCGCTCTGTCCTCATTATTACAATAGAGGCATACAGAAGGGGAACAATGCATACCCCAATTACAAAGCTTCAGTGGCTGGAAAATCCTGGTTCAACAGATTTCGGAAACCTCTGAGTTTACTGGAAATAAGGATAGGGACAAAGAGAGGCAGAAAGGTCGGCTGCTCCTGAAGAAGCAGAGCAACTTCAACCCACGAAAGGGAGACCAGTATGAATATTGCAGCAGCTACATATGGGCCTGAAACTAAATTCCTTTTAAAGACAACAAAAAAATAGCACAAAAGGAAATGACTCAATGCAGTTTCATAGCACATTGGATCTGAGTGGGGCTGCCACCAAACAGAGCCATCTGTTCTTGCTTCCACTACGCACCACGCGTTCCTGCTCCCTTCCTGTGCTGGATCTAGAGGTCACGCAGCTGCTGCATGAATACTCAGCTCATCAATGGGACGGGAAAATAATCTGCCAAAAAAAATTGACCAATTTGGTTAGTCGTGTTGTATGAGCACTGAGAGTCAACCTAGACAAGGAGGTGGAAATGTGCAGCAAGAAATCGGACCGCTGCTTCTGATCACACGAAACACACGCTGGAAAGCAGCCTCACAGAACAGCACAAACACGTGAACCTGAAGGGTTAAGGCACAAAAGAGATTACTGGTAGCATGGGATGTAAAATGACAGCATCTTAAATACTTTAAAAGAGGAGACAAAATGAAGTACCAGTGACTCCTTAGCAGGGAAGATCAATAATCCCACATGCCAGCCTGAAACACTCATTCCTTTTTAGTGCCGTTCTTCAGAGACATGACACAACCACGTATTCAGGTCAGCTAACCCGGGTTTAGAAGCTCTAGCCCCGAGAAGTCGGAAAAAAAACAAACGGTTAAAGAATATTAAAATCACTTAAAATTATTCAAGTCATCAGGGCCAGGTAGAAATCACTTTTAATTATTTTAAGAACTCGTGGAACAATCTCCAGAGTGACAGAGGATTTGGGATATCCCTGAGGACTAGAGAAGGACAAATACAGGACTCGCTGAAAAACAGGAGGAAGAAGGCCTTGAGGAATTAGAGATCCATCAGCTTAACTCTGCTACCCAGAAAGACACCAGAACATATTATTAATCAATTTACAGGCACCTAGGGGATAATAAACTGAAAGCAAACACCCAGCGTGAATTTGTCAAGTACAAATCATGTCAAACCAACCAATTTCCATCTCTGACACAGTAACTAGATTAGGGCATAAGTACGAAATCTCTTCACTAAGGCTCCTAGTGGGGATTTGTGTGTGCGTATAGAGAGAGGGAAAGTGGGCTAAGCTTCACAGTTAGTTAAGGAGCACCAGAGTCATTTTTAAAGCGTTCTCTTTCAACCTGAAGGACGCCTCAAGTACAGTTCTAAAGAGACACGTCCTCTGTTCTTTAATATCTTCACTAATGATTTAGGAGATGAATTATGGAGTAGACTTACAAAAATACGCAGGATAAAAAAAAAAAAAAAAGAGTAAAAATAACTCTGGAGAACAAGATCAAAATCTGAAGCTACCTTGAGGAACTTGAAGACGCGTCCAAAATCAAACGATGAAAAAATCCACAGAGGAGAAATGCCATCAGAAGCAAAAACACATATTGGGGAGCACATGGCCAGGGGCAACACTGCGCAAAGAGAACAGAGCTGTCTACAGGCAGCATGTTCAGCGTGTGTACAACAAAGCGATGCTGCTGTCAGAAGAAAAACCATGCTCTGGGCACAGCCCACCAGGGGTGTTGCACACAACGGGTAGGAAGGCGTTCTCTGCTGAGCCCTCCTGACACCTTACCTGCAGCACGTGCCCAAATCACATCATAGAATCACAGAATGGCTCAGGTTGGAAGGGACCTTAGAGATCATCTTGTTCCAACCCCCTGCCATGGGCAAGGACACCTCCCACCAGACCAGGCTGCCCAAAGCCCCATCCAGCCTGGCCTTGAACACTGCCAGGGAGGGGGCATCCACAGCTTCTCTGGGCAACCTGCTCCAGTGTCTCACCACCCTCACAGGGAAGAATTTCCTCCTTCTATCTAGTCTAAATCTACCCTCTTCCAGTTTATAACCATTACCCCTTGTCCTGTCATTATCTATCCTTGTAAAAAGCCCCTCCCCAGCTTTCCTGTAGGCCCCTTCAGGTCCTGGAAGGCTGCTATCACCATGTCATGAAGATGACCCAGAGTAACTGGTAAAGTCCAGAGGAAAACAAGAAGAATAATTAAAGAGTATATTAAAAGTGGCTGAAAGAACCGGGTTCCCTCTTTAAAAATTGAAATACAGACAGTAAGAGGCACACAAGCCTTCAAAGGTCACTACGAAGAGGAGAGCAACCAGCCCCTCCTCGGGGAGGCACAGCCCGGAGCACGCAGCAGAGAACATCTCAGCTGGAGCCAGGAAAAGCTCTCTGTGCAGCAGGGCAGGACAGTGCCAGCACAGGGCACCTGGGGAGCCTGCCAGTCTCTCCCGTAAGAGCAGATTCAGGCAAACATCTGTCCTCATGCTTGTTCCTGCTCCTGGACACGGAGACCAACTGAGCTGAACTCCCAAAGAGCCTCCGAGTCTTACGCCAAGCTAACTCCCTGGGCAGAAAGAGCACACACTTTCAAACCAGAGAATGCATCAGAATAATGTTTTCGGATGACTCACTTGGTTTTACAGGATAAACCAGATAAGCCCCAGGTTTCCTGAGCAGAAGCACCGAGTAAACATGAGGACACAGACACAGCTCCTCCATCATTTGAAATGTCTGCATTGAACAAAACTTCTGCTTTTATTTCAGCTTAACATTCAAAAAAGATAAGTTCACCTTCCAATGTAAATATACAGAAGAAACAAGAGAACATATTTAGCTACAATATGTATTTTTTTTTCCTTTTAATGCTTTAATTGTGCTGAAATACGAGGAGCTGAGGTTCCTGTTTTCAGCTCAAATGTGTCTAAGGGTTCAGGTTACTTTAACCAGCTGTACCAATTCACCTACCACCCTGCTGTTCTAATAGAACTTTTCTCTCTTTTTCTCTGAAAAAGATGGAAGACAGCAATCAAAGAAATTATCATGGTGGACTGTCTTTAGATGAGTTATAATTAAAAAGAAAAAAGATGGAAAACCCTGCATTTTCAAAAATCAACACCACCTCGAGGAGCACACGTAGCAAAAACTGATCTCTGCTAACCACCTCCTCAGCCCCCGTGAGCTCGATGCAGGAGGATTTCTATGGCATTATTAGCACCCATATGCTGGCTGGCTGACTGCTGTTTCATCTTCTGACAAGAACACAGATGTCTCAATTTGATTTGGACCAGAACAGGAGCTCTCAACCCCACCATTACGATCCAGGGATTTTCATTAGGCATTCTCTTTCATACCTGAACACAGGATGTACCACTGACTGGCTTACACGCAAACGCCGTCTGGCAGAGTAACTTTCCCTGGGCTCCCCTCACAGTTTTCATATCAAACTTTACTGATTCTCTCATTTTTTAAACACTGAAGAATCGTAGCTGCTGCACGACTTACTCTCACAGGACTTTGCAAGGGTCTGTTTTAATGTCCGGTTATTTTTGGTTTTCTGTTTTTCTCACTTTCATGTTTAATCTTGCAATACAAAAGCTGCTTTTTAAGGATGTTAAGAACGCCTAAAGGAAATTGACTTTTTTTTTTTTTAATGCCCTGCTTAAAGCCATTGCAGCTGCTAGGTAGGATGCTAAGTGTATGCAGACATTACTCTCCTAATGGCACTACTGGAATTTGGTTTTTTCACCCCTAACTCAGTGCCCTCTGTGTTGTTAAAGAAGCTGCTCATGTCAACTTCTCCTTTCTGAGGACTCCAGGAGCTCTGTGGTTCCACGTCATAAAATTGGAAACAAACTGTCCTCAGAATTCAAGCACTGGCTTGATTTATCTGTGCTGGTTTCTAGCACCGTGGGTAGCAAAACACATCTCTACCAAATCTGTCTGCTTACAACAGAAGACAGGCAGGTCTCCGGGCCCCCAGAGGTGCCAAGACTGAAGAAGGTTTCCCTAAACCCCAGCCCTGACTGCGGTGTTATCATTTTTACCCTGATTATTCACTGGTGAGAGCAGTCCTTGCTGTGCACAGAAGATGAGTTGGGAGTGAGCAAAGAGGACGTGGAAGCCGGTGCCCTGCAGCCAGCAGAACGATGGCTCCATGCAGAAGGGCAGCGAGCACGGGAGTGGCACACGCAGATCTGCCAGCTGGGAGGAATGGTTTTGGGTGGATGAAGCTCCAGATTGCTTCACGTATGCCCAAAAATTCTTTGCTCATCCTGTTATGTTAAAAAAAGACAAGAAAATCACAATGCTTTCAACATCGGCCTGACTACACAAAAGAGAAAACTAAATATGTATGCAATTCTACTAAACTTCAGACAAAATACTTGGTCAGCCATCACAGCACTGGCCAGATAAGTGAGCATTCAAAGGCAAAAAAGTGCACCTATTTCCAAGCTGTTGTCATGAAAAATCAAGGTTTTTCAATATACACAAGTGAATCCGTTTTTCTCATCATCAGAAATTGACCTCAGTGAAAAACAAAATTCACAAAAAAGCCACTCCAAATAATCTCTTTGCAGCACCGATCACAAGCTTTTCAGTAAAGAGATTTTTCTAAAGAAAAGCTGCATTTTGCAAAGAGAAATATATATATACATAAGGTGTCAAGTTCTCCAGCCATGCCATGCCCACTGCCACATCCTTCTGGCCCCGGTCAGGCTTCTGGGACAAGCTCAGGACACGAAGCCTCCCCAGACTGCAGCACTCTGTGATCCTTCGTCACCAGCAGCAGCAGCCCGGGGTGCTTCACCTCCCAAACCACCCTATCCCTACGAGACACTTCCTTCCATCACCTGGGTGGGATGAAGCGTGATTTAAAGAGAACAAGCCCAAAAATCCCAGCTGAAAGCTGCCAGAGAACAAGATAATGTATTTCATTTCATTTGGCACGCTGATTACCAAATTACAAGCAGATGCAAAGGTAGCGTCTATATTTAAAGACAAACTATTTGTTCTGATGTGGTGATGAGACAATGGCTTTCATCTACCCGTTCATTAGTTGTCAGGGTTTTAATTTGTTTGCTTTGTTATGTTTAATTTCTTAGCTCGGCTAGTTGTTGTTTCATTCCCTTCTCTGCTTGAAGCAGTTGAAATTTTAACCTCCCCAGTGATTAATGCAACGCAGAATAGAGCCTTCATTTATTTCCCACTTGAGTATGTTGGAAACTGTTTTTGGTTTAATTCTGGGAAAGCCTGCAGTTTTTAAGAGTAAGGAGGTAGAGGATCCAGAGCACATGATGATCCCTCTTACAAATAAAACCAATGCAATAATGGGTAGAAACCCACCACCTAGAACAGCCTTTCCACGAAGGAGTTGCAGATTTCACAGCTTACTTTTCTGACGACCTTTACAGCTGTTCACCCCCTCTTGTAAAACTGAAGTTTTGCATAAAGTCTTGTGTAAAAGACAACTATGGAGACTTGTTTCTTTTCCTGACCGCCTCCAACCCACCATACCGAGGGTGGAAACTCAGCCCTGAGCACAACTTCTCCTTGGTTCTGGGTTCCCCCAGGTGAGCATGCAGGTCAGTGCCACGTTCTTCACTTGGACAACTACCACGCTTTCCTAAATGCAGTATGTAGATATTGTCAGTCTTGCAGGGAAGGAAAAAAGGAAACTGAAAAAAGATCAGAAGCCCCCCAAAACAAAAGGTGAAGCTGTTGGAGAAAGGCACTGCAGGCAGAATGATGTCAATAAGTGAGCCTTGCTGGAGGGAGCCCTTTCTTGCTTCCTATTTAGGGAAATCAGAGATCCCTGTTGCTTCCTTCCCTCGACTCCCGCCTGGCTCTGGGAGTTGCACCACATAAATCAAGCATCAGTTCAGCAGCACCACAGGAAGCTGAGGTTAAAGGAACGCCAGCTCCAAGCACTGCGCTTGCAGCTCCACTTCAGAGAGGCCGCGGGCTCCTAATTCACCCATTAATTACTGCATCCAGCCCTTCAGTGTAACTGCAGGCCACAGCCACGTGGGCAGGAGAGAACACTTTCTTGTTTGTACAGAGGAAGGATGATAAAGGGAGCAAACCACTGGATGTCCTGAGGGGAGGAAAACAGAAGTTGTTTTACAGTTCTGCACCAAACAGTAGAAAACACTGAGCCACAGCACTGCAGTGAGCAACATCCTCCCCCAGCCCGCACCATACACCAGGAGGCAGTTTGCAACCAGCCAGGGGTGCCCGTGTAACTGGCAGCAAAACAGAGCTTCCCACCAGAGCACACCTTCGGGTACTGAAGGAGACATTGGGCCGTACATGAAACCCTTAAAACACACCCAGTATTTCCTAAATATCACAGGCTCTGTGAGTGAAAGCTCAAGACAAAGCACTAACTTGGAGGATACCCGCAGCAAGCTTGGTTTTAATCTGCGTCAGATCGTTGCACACACTTCCTACAATGCCTCTCTTAACACACTGGGCCAGGGACAAGAAAATCACTTCGTTGTTTACAGTCTATTCCAAATAAAAATTCAAATCCAAGACAAAGGAATCCATCCACCTTGGACTGGTGACATTTTACAGCGGCAAAGCAATGACAGGAGAACAAGAACAATGAATAGGAATAAGCTGAAAGCTGATAAAAGCGTCCTGGAACCCATCAGCACTCAACTCCAAAACCAAAGCAGGTGCTGATAAATACCTGCCAAGGTTTATCAGCAGTTTAATCAAATGTATTTGTGTACAGGTGACAACACAGACTGGGATTCTGTCAGGATTAAGGCAAAAAAGTTGCTGAAGGGCTGATTTTCCTGACTGTGCTTTACCACTGCATCGGGTGGTGGCAGGGAGAGACGCGGAACAGATCTGCAGGAGGCACAGCAGAAATGTGTATAAAGCACAAACGGTTTTCCAAAGGTCATAGAATCATAGAATCACTGAATGGTTCAGGTTGGAAGGGACCTTAGAGATCATCTTGTTCCAACCCCCCTGCCATGGGCAAGGACACCTCCCACCAGACCAGGTTGCCCAAAGCCCCATCCAGCCTGGCCTTGAACACTGCCAGGGAGGGGGCAGGTCTTAAGTATAATGTTTGTTTAAAAGGAAAAATGTACAGACTATACAGACTCAACATTCTGATGGCATTCCAACAAAGTTTACAGACAGCTACCACACTTTTTGGCAGAAATCTGGCTCAGCACTGAGAATACAGAAGAAACAAAGAGAGATTCCTCTCACTCCTGATGGCTGTGGGATGACTAAATGGAGGGTAGGCAACAGCAGAGCACAAAGGAATAAGTATTGATATGAGAACTACTTTTTTGAATGCCATCTTGACAAAACAATGAGGGAACAGCTGCAGAAGTACAGGAGCAGTGTGCTTTACCCAAGCACCACAGAGGGGAAAAAACACTGCAGAGCTCTGGGTTGCACTGCTACAGCAAGCTCACTAAATGGCAAAAGGGTGCAACGTGAGACTCCAGCACATGCTGAAACACAACTCAGACCACCACAGGACAACTTCTGACAAGCCTGGTATTTATGCCCTTGCTGCAAAGGCAATGGTACACGTTGTGTGTGTGCTTCATTTGAGGTTGGTGCGTATTACAAATGCCCTTCCCACCAAGCAAGGTCCTATGGGTTCAATTTCAGGTTCAACTTACATATTCACTGTCTCCCTCAGAGACCCCTGCCATATACTCCTGATTCTTCGGGCTCCTCCTCATTCATATCCTTATTTTTAACAACATTTTAAATACAAAATAAAGAATCAGTTATTGCCAAATTAGTTCTGTTTTAAATACACTGTTGATACACATAACAAGGCTGTGTTATGACTGCCAGCTTCCCCGTCACAACTTCCATCCTTAGCTCAGACTGAAAGTTTGGGAGGAAAGAACTGCAGCCATATTTGTTCTGTTCAACTTCTAGCACACTAGACACCAGCATATTTGTAGCATGCACATCTTCCACAACAAATTCAAAGGAGAAAGGTACAGCTAACATGCAGAGCACAGACAATGCATATGCAGAACACTGAGCACAGGCATTAATTACCAATCCGAAGACAATTAGCAGACTACCTGGGCATCTTATTTTCCAGCAGGATGGCATTAGTGGCTATGGACAGATGTGTGGCTGCTACACAGCCTTCCTCAAAGAGTTATCTGCCTGTCACTCCACAAATTAATGTCGTTATGAATATGCATGGCATCATGCTGCTCCACCGCCAAAGAACTGAGTGGCATTAAAGGAACAGCATAAATCAATGACCGTACAAGAACAGTGAGATCAGTCCCCTTGTTTGGCAACCAAGGAAGTGTAATTGATCTGAGAGATGAGTGGCACCATGGCTTTCTTGTCCAGTTTCTCCAGCAAAGGCCTTTCCCCAGCACAGCCCCTGCTCTCCAGCACCATGCACTCACCAGTGACGACTCTGGTTACAGGACTGATCCAAGCCTCCCGCCCTCAAGGTATCTTTCTCCTCCAGAATTCCTCTGAGGGATGCTCTCTTAGGGGCTAGAAAAGGAGGCATCCAACCCATTGTGCTCCATGTTTTCAAGCTCAATGAGCAGAAGTGCTGTTGTTGGCTTTCTGTACATGCAACACAGAGCTTGTCTTAAGAGGAGTAAAATATTTGTCATGTTTGCAGCTCAGAATTAGCTGTAGACAGGTACAGTCCTTTCCTCCCTTGCAGTCTAGCATGAAGCCTACATCCCCCACGCTGCTGCTGCAAAGCTATAAGCCCACCTCGCAGAACCACCTGGAGCAAAGACCTCAGCACTTCCTACACAGCAAGCCAACTCCTTCTGATCTCTGTGGATTCTTGCAATAATATCACTTGAAAAGTTGATTTCCTTCGCTGAAACGTCCAAAAGTCTAAGACTAAAAGAGATCCCCCTTCCCCTCAGCTCACATGTGTAACGAGTCCATTCATTGATCGATCAGCAGGCGATGGCTCAGCTCACACATGCCAGTTTTGTCAGCTCTGGTAAAGCACAGACCACTTCTAATCAGCTCCTGAACACTTGGGATTAACAAGAGAATTGTACCTACAGAAAGGTGATGGAAAAATCATCATCAAAAATCATCGTTTAACTCAAATCTGAGAAGGCTTAGCAAGAAGTCAGGTTTTTTTCTTTTCTGCAAAAAATATACATGTATATATATATATGATCACATCTCGCTTATAGCTGCGGTTTTCCTGCTGCATAACGCTACAATAGCACACACAAGCTTGATGATACGTTATCTGTCTCATCTGCCACTATTCCCTCCGAATTGCCACACACATTCACCAAAAATATCCACATTAACGACGCGTCTGGTATCAAAAGAGACTCTCTCATCTCTTCGTTTAGAGCAGAGCTGTTGACGTGATTGCTGAAGCCACTAGGGAAAAAGACGCACATGTATTTCAAGTCTCAACTTTCCCAGCTTACCCCCTCCCAGCTGCCTTCCAGCACAGCAGCAGCACTCTGAGGGTCCCCAGCAGCACGCTGGGCACAGGGGAAGGGACTCACTCTATGGAACATCCCAGTGCTGCCAGGGAGAATGGGCCCCCTCACTGCCAAATGAGTAATTTCTTGCAAAGGCTTTCTGCTCCGTGAAAAGCTACGAATGGCCACGAGAAAGAGATGTTTCGTGTTCGTTTAGTGTTAATTAAGGCTGTAGCCACACACAGAAGAGTCACCGCGCTGCTCCGAACAATGTATTTCAAGCTATTGGATTGAAACACCACAGAATAGGCTGTTACAATAATGCAGAATTTTCCTGATTAACTCGCTGATTTCTTTGCCAGATTCTGTCATCAGTTCTCATTAAAAATCCTTCTCTTCCGTCGCTGTCCAATTGACTTATAAAGTACTAAAGGATGTAAGAACCTGGCACAGCATGGTTTTCTCAGACAAAAATACAATTGCTGGAATTCAATCATTTCATTTTGAACTCTTTCAGTTGGCTAAGTGTATTATCTATCAAAAAGATAAGACTGGAAATAGTACACCACGACCACTGGGGACAGAAGATGACAGTGACACCAGTCACCGTCGGGTGAGTGCCACTGGGAAGCCTGGCGGGCAGCACAGCTTTGGCACTGCTGATGAGATGATGGGGAAGGGTCAGGGGGGCACGCTGAAGGCAGACACGAGCCAGTGCCTGACCCCAGCACAAAATCAAAGAAGCAATATAAGCCAGGTGACACATGCAACTTTAGCCTTATTAAGATTTGAATTCTACCTGGTAGTTTTATATAGACGAAGATAACTTTCCTTTGGCCACAAGGAAGGGCTAATGAAAGGAGCTGGCATCAAAGATCAATGATCCTGCATCACCAGTGCAGATACTCTTATCTGAAAAGGCTCCAAAATATTTGCTGAGAGTCAGTCTCCAAGTCTAAATACACAAAATATTCTCTCCTGGACAATGAAGTTTCCATTCAAGTTCTTTAAAGTACTGTTTCACTATAAAAGCTCAGAAAAAATGCACAGTGCTAATTTACTACTAAAAGAGTTACTCTTTGGTGCAGGCTCCCTGGAGATTCTTAAATCCCATCACTTAAACCCCATCTGGAGGTCAAACCTGATCAGAATGCAGTATTCCATCCCCAGCAACATGAGCAAGCAACACAAGAAGTTTTGAAGGACTTCACAGCAGCGGGCTGTAACAAGCGACATCAGAGCATGCAGTGCTTCTATCAGGCTGCAATCCTGTGGTCTTCTGGTCTGCCTCATCCCAAAGGCAGCCACATGCTCACTTGCTTTCCTTGTTCCAGCAGCCGTTTCCTAAAAAGAGGCTCGAGAGCCCAGCTCCTCGCTCATGTCCACAGGCACTAAGTGACAGCCTTCAGAGCGAGGCAGTGATAGGAGAGGAGGCAGCCACCTCCTTACCCTTCCCTCAGGCCAACTCTCCACTACATTAAAATCCCATTTTCGTCTCAGTAAGGGCAGAATTTGACCCTACAATCACTTGCAGTATAGTTTCAGCTCCAGCTGGAGCAACAACTGGATGCAGAGCTCAGAGCAGAATGGTCACTGAGCAGAGAGCAGCTCTCACATGCAGCCCAATGGCTGCTGCTATGGGCTCCAAAGGCAGCACCTGGGAGGCTCTGCCCTGAGACGATGCTTTGTTCCTTCTAACGAGGGCTGCCAGGAATCCCAGTAATAGGGAAGCACAAATTAAAATGCCTGTGTTGAGATCAAAGAGGTCAATGGAATGACATTGTAGTTTTCAGCCAAGGATCTTGGCAGACACGCACCACAAGACCCCTACAAACGGCACAACAAGAAGGGCAACCAGGCTGCGAGGGAGCTGATGGAAACAGAGGATGATCAGTCTTCAATTCTGCCTCTATTCCCAGAAGGAGGAAACTAGGACGAGCTTCGAGCAAGGTAGTAACAGCAAGTTGTGTATACAAATCATCAGGCCCAGAAACAGCATTTCACAGAAAGAGAGAGCAAAGGCATGGCCAGCAGTGCCGAGAGGCCAGGCATAAGTGGTGGGATATGAAGCTGGGCATCCCGGGAGAGGAGACAAGACAACCAATGGGAGAAAAAACAAGAAAACCAACACCACCATTTATCCTTCATGCCTCACCAGAAGGTGTGCAGAACTTGAGCCTGATCACACGCTCTCCTCTCCAAAAAGTAGCATTTTCTGGCAGGGATCTGTGAAAGAAAGCAAGTTACCTCTCTCTAAAGAAAGACTTCCCAAAGAGACAAGCTACATTAAAAACGATATGATTTTATAAAAGCTGCTGTTAAATTTACTGTGAAGCAAGTTTTAAATAAATAAATCTCTTCTTCCTGGAGATGACAGCTGTGCGCTGCTGGACACAGCTGCCTTTGTGCCTGCTTTGGCGGACTTCTTATGATATTTGTTTAAAATGTATTTGGCAGTTCAAAGCTTAAAGAACGATAAAATTTATATTGGTTACGTGCTGCAAAGTGACATTCACACACTGTCCCCATCACCGGCATCTGGCATGCCAGCAAAAGCAGTCTGATGTGCCTTGGCAGCCAGAACATTGCTTATGCCCACACTCACGCTGGCTTTGTCTGTGTTATTTCTTCTCTCTCTCTTTTTTTTTTTTAATTCTTTAATTAAGCAAGAGGATTTGCTGCCTGTTTACAAACTAGTTAGCATTAAGCCACTCACACCACCCCACGTATTCTGCTACAATCCTAGTTCTCCTCATGCCCCAGGACACACACCTGTTCAGAGGAGCACAGAAACAAACTCACCCATCTGAGCCACCGTTCAGGTTCCGATGGCACAAAAGCCCTATGCAGAAATACTGCTCACAGAAAGCTCAGCATCAGTTTCCCTGGCTGTGGGCTGAAAACAAACAGGTTCTTTAGGTGGTTTACCAACTCTCCCCTTCTGGGAAGCACCCGTACCCTGCTTACTGAAAAGCAGACTTCATTTTCCAAAACAAGAACAGAAATAAAGCAATCAATTGCTTGGAATACAGTCACTTTGGAGCGCACTAGAAAAAGTCGGCAAAGAAAGCTCTTATTTCAAAATCCTGAAGAGAGTCCAGTATAGACTTCAGAAGTTCAATATACACATGCATCAAGCAGCTCCAAACTGCTGCAGAACAATTATACCTTTCCTTAGTAAATACTTAACTGTGGCAACTTGTTAGGTTGCCCTATGTGTGACAAAGACACTATACACGTTTTTAGATAAAACAGTGCAAATTATCTTAAATGCAAAAGGGATAAAATTGACAATTTAAGACTCTACCTCCATGGAAGCTCCCAGAATTTTGCACAGATGATGCTCAACAAGAGCCACACACAAACATTAGAACCACTGAGGCATTTTTTGCATTCTTTTGTGATTTCGGGTGAAAGCCTTCAATACCAACGCTCCCTCCAGAGTTACGGTCAGTGGGTATTTCTTCAACACCCTTGTAGTTTGCCAAAAGGAAAAATGCAAACAAGGAGAAACTCAGCAACTCTCAGGCGGCCACTGTAAGATGCCAAGGAGCAGCAGGATCTGCAGGAAAGCAGCGACCAACATTTTAGCTCTGAACGTTGCATAAGGTAAGGCACTGTTCACCTCCACTAAGTGTGACGGTAAGGAAGCCACGTGTGTGGTTTTCCCTAGTGCAGTATTTGTACGATCGATCTGAACCAACAGGACTCCAAACTCGTTGGCCCTAACACAGCAAAACGTCTTGGCATGTGCAGTGCTCTCGAGCTAATAGGATCTGAATGGAACTTATACACTTAAAATTAAGCTGTCACTGCTAAAATGCTTGAGTGACTCAGAGCCAAAATATCCAGCAGCAGAAAGCGGGCACTTCGTATTTAACGCTTTCACACAAACAGCAGCTTTCAGAAGCTCCCTGCACTTCACAGAGAGATGCAGCTATTTTCCATCATACTCTCCTTCTGGAAATACCTTCACAAAAAAAACTCTCTACAAGGCAACAAAGTTCCAATATGTGAACTTCGTCTTGTCAAATCTGCATTAGAAAAGTAATTAATGATTTAAGTTAGGAGCAAAGGGTTTTAAGGGGGATGTCTAAAATGCAATAGAACCAGGAAATTTCAAGCATTTGCCCTCAAAAACTCTTCCTTCACACAGCCTGCCATTTGCTAATTACCACACAGCCCTGAGGGTTGACCTGCTCTCTTCCCGTCCATCCCTTGGCTCCAGTAACAAGGTGCTACATTGGGAGAACACTCCAAGGACAGGTGACGAGGAGAACAGACTGTACAGCCCCCATGTACAGCAAGGAACGGAATGTTTTACAGCTCAGGCATCACACCTGCTCCCAGGAGAGGAGAGCAGCAGTGGTGCCAGTGAGCAGATCAGCAAGGACACGAGGCAGCCTGGCTGCTTGTGAATCTATGCACCACTTGCCAGGGAACCAGGCCAGCGGCACTGGGAAGCCTGGACTAGGTGTATATACAGACTGGGAGAAGAACGCCTTGAGAGCAGCCCTGCAGAGAAGGACCTGGGGATCCTGGTGGAGGAAAAACTGACCATGAGGCAGCAGGGTGCTCCTGCAGCTCAGAAGGCCAATGGGATCCTGGGCTCCGTCAGGAGAGGGGTGGGCAGCAAGGACAGGGAGGGGATTGTCCCTCTCTGCTCTGCCCTCGTGAGGCCCCATCTGCAGCACTGTGTCCAGGGCTGGGGCCCCCAGTGCAGGAAAGATGTGGGGCTGTTGGAGAGGGTTCAGAGGAGGCCACAAAGATGCTCAGAGGCTGCAGCACCTCCCCTACGAGGACAGGCTGAGGGAGCTGGGCTTGTTCAGCCTGGAGAAGAGAAGGCTGCGGGGGGACCTCATTGCAGCCTTCCAGTATTTAAAGAGAGATTATAAACAGGAGGGGAACCAACTTTTCACAAGGGTAGACAGTGATAGGACATGGGGGAATGGTTTTAAGCTGAAGGAAAGAAGGTTTAGATTGGATGTCAGGGGGAAGTTCTTTACCAAGAGAGTGGTGAGGTGCTGGCACAGCTGCCCAGAGAGCTGTGGCTGCCCCATCCCTGGAGGTGCTCAAGGCCAGGTTGGATGGGGCCCTGGGCAGCCTGAGCTGGTACCAGAGCTGGAGGTTGGTGGCCCTGCCTGCAGTGGGGGATTGGAACTTGGTGATCCTTGGGGTCCCTTCCAACCCAGGCCATTCTGTGATGCTATGATGTCAGAAAGAGCTGGTTGCTTAGCACACCCAGTCAGCCACCCTGACTTCAGTCACACTCCTAAGAGTTTAAGCAAGTCAACGATTTTGCACCTGGGCCCATTTCATGCACACGCCTCCACATACACACACCTCACATTAACCACTATATAAAACGCCTGGCTCTCAGCAAGGGAACACCTGCAGAGGCCTTTTGACAAAGCCACCTTCCTGTTACGTTGCCAGTACAATGGGAGCAGTTATCAAGAGCTCTTCTTTCTGAGAGAAAGCATGACTAACCTCAGAACCTCCTCCTGAACTGCTGCTAACAGAAGCCCACAGCCAGACTGGCACAGAAACACCGGATCCAGGAGCTGTCCAGCTTGAGCTTACAAGGTCCTATGAAAAATTAAGGTTTCAAGAGAAAGAAATATACAAAAATATTGTGAGATAATTGCAAATGCATAAATATTTACGCAGGAAATAAAACCCTGCTCTTCTCAGTTTTATTGTGGTTCCTACAGATGGTTAGATAGAGGAACTGAGATGAATACCCCCCTGCAACAACCATTCACACAGCCATCAGCCACCGGGCCGCATCATTCTACAAAGGCTGTGGCAGGGTGGTTACGTGCATGTTGTTTTGTCTGGCTTTCCCCCAGCGGCCAGCCTGTGTTACTCACTCCTGTCCCCCCTCAATCTCCCAGCACCAATCCTCCCCTATACCAACACAACGCCAATTCTCACCCCTTTCTGGATGTCACTTCAAGCCCATTTTCCTCCTGCTATTTTTATTGTGTGTGTTAATCCAGGACTAAATAACAAGCACTGGCAGCTGCTGCTTCTGCAGTGCTCTGGACAGCAGCATAAGTGACATTTTCCTAGAATCATAGAATCACAGAATGGTTCAGGTTGGAAGGGACCTCAGAGATCATCTTGTTCCAACCCCCCTGCCATGGGCAAGGACACCTCCCACCAGACCAGGCTGCCCAGAGCCCCATCCAGCCTGGCCTTGAACACTGCCAGGGAGGGGGCATCCACAGCTTCTCTGGGCAACCTGGAACCCCGTCTCCTGTCATTATCTATCCTTGTAAAAAGCATGTTATGTATCCTTGTAAAATTTTGAATTGACTCTGTTACTTAATATCACATCAATGCTATTTGGTAAATATTCAGAGTGAATTATCGCTGTAGTTTCATTCTTACAAATGAATCAATCCAGACTCATTAAAGGAATATCAAAAGACTTTTTTCCCACCAGCATTCTTTATGACTACATAATCACTAATAATTTTTTTCCATTACAGCAGGATTTTATCAGTTAGCCATTATCCCCCAAAATCCTGCCAGTAGACAGATTTACAAACTCTTTACAGTGTTAAGAGTAAGAAATTGGGCAACGGTGGCAGGAGACCTGCGTGGATGAGCAAGGACCTCATAGAAATGCTCAAATGGGAAGAAGAAGGTCCACAAAATGTGGAAAAAGGGTCTGTCCACTTGGGAGGAGTATAGGAGTGTTGTCAGGGCCTGTAGGGATGTGACAAGGAAGGCTAAGGCCCACCTGGAATTAAAGCTGGCAAAGGTGATAAAGGATAATAAGAAAGGGTTTTTTTAAGCATGTCAACACTAAGACCAGGGAAATGTGGCTCCCCTACTAAATGAGCGGGGTGCCCTGGTAACAGGGGATGCTGAGAAGGTGGAGATACTGAATGCCTTCTTTGTTTCCATCTTCACTTCAAAGACAGCCCCTTAGGATCCCTGGACACTGGAGGTAGGGGAGAGAGTCTGGGGAATGGAGGGCTTCCCTTTAGTCAAGGACGAGATGGTCCAAGAGCATCTGGGTGGGATCTACGCACACAAATCCCTGGGCCCTGATGGGATGCACCCAGGTGTGCTGAGGGAGCTGGCAGAGGTGATTGCTGAACCACTCTCTGTCATCTCTGAAAGGTCTTGGAGAATGGGAGAGGTGCCTGAAGGCTGGAGGACAGCCAGTGTCACTGCAGCCTTCAAAAAGGGCAAGAAGGACGATGCGGGAAAGTGCAGGGCAGTCAGCCTCACCTCCGTCCCTGGAAAGGGGATGGAGCAGCTGGTGCTGGATGCCATCTCCAAGCAAGGGGAAGAGCAGAAGGGGATCAGGAGGAGTCAGCATGGATTGAGCAAGGGGCAATGGTGCTGGCCCCAGCTGGCAGCCTGCTGTGATGTCAGCAGCAGCTGGGAGATGGGGGGAGAGCAGTGGCTGTTGGGCACCTTGGCTTCAGCAAGGTGTCTGAGCCTGTCTGCCAGCACCTGGTTGTGATGGAGCTGAGCAAGTGTGGGACAGAGGAGTGGGCGGTGAGGTGGGCTGAGCAGTGGCTGAGTGGCAGAGCTGCGAGGGCTGGGATCAGCAGCCCAGAGTCTCGTTGGAGGCTGTCCCTAGCGGTGTTCCCCAGGGGTCGGGGCTGGCTCCGCTCTTGTTCCCCATCTTCCTCAGGGCCCTGGACGAGGGGATAGAGCCCAGCCTCAGCAAGTTTGCTGATGGGACGAAGGTGGGAGGAGTGGCTGAGGCAGCAGAAGGCCGTGCTGCCATTGAGGCAGAGCTGGGCAGGCTGAGAGCTGGGCAGAGAGGAAGCTGCTGAGGTTCCTGAAGGGCAAGGGCAGAGTCCTGCCCCTGGGGAGGAAGAAGCGCCTGCATCAGTGCAGGCTGGGGGCTGAGGTGCTGGAGAGGAGCTCTGCAGAGAAGGAGCTGGGGGTGCTGGTGGGCACGGGGTTGTCCCTGAGGCAGCAGTGTGGCCTGGTGGCCAAGAAGGCCCCTGGGATGGTGGGGTGCATTGCAAAGAGCGTGGGCAGCAGGGCGAGGGAGGGGATGGTCCCCCTCTGCTGTGCCCTGGGGAGGCCTCAGCTGGAGCCCTGTGTCCAGTGCTGGGCTCCCCAGTGCACCAAAGGCAGGGATGTGCTGGAGAGAGTGCATGGGAGGGCCCCAGAGATGCTTGGGGGCCTGGAGCATCTCCCTTGTGAGGAGAGGCTGAGAGCCCTGGGGCTGTTCAGCCTGCAGAAGAGAAGGCTGAGAGGGGATCTGATCCACGTCTGTAAATAGCTGAAGCGTGGGAGGCAAAGGGACGAGGCCAGGCTCTTCTCAGTGGTGTGTGGGGACAGGACAAGGGGCAATGGCCACAAACTGGAACCCAGGCAGTTCCACACCACCATGCCTAAGAACTTCTTCCCGGTGCGGGTGCCGGAGCCCTGGCCCAGGCTGCCCAGAGAGGTGGTGGAGTCTCCTTCTCTGGAGATATCCCAGCCCCGTCTGGACGCCTGCCTGTGTGACCTGCTGGAGGGAACTGCTTTGGCAGGGGGTTGGGCTCCATGATCTCCAGAGGTCCCTTCCAACCCCTGTGATTCTGTGACTCTGTGATTAATCAAAGGAATATGCTTATTTTCAATGGACCCGGTTGTTTTTGATCTCTGTGAATCAACCTTCTCTCATTTTTCCCAAGACACCCAAGTGAGGTAGGAGCCACAAGTTCCTCAGAACTCAGTCAAGATCCAGATCCTAACACTGCCCAACGTCCTTGGATGGATTTCACTGAGCACACCCTACGTAGTGACCCACTGAGCAATCAGTTTCTTTCACTGTTTGAGCTGCGATCACTGATGGCAACCAGATCTGTGCTCTCCAGTGTTCCCACAACACACACCACACAGAGCCAGGGACTGGACAGCTGCTGACGAGATGGACACGGGGAAGGGAGCAGCTCTGTGCAGCACTTCATTCTGGGGGACGCCATCAGCCTGTGGGGAATGATGGTGGCCACCTCTGCTGGGACAGGCAGCAACACCATGCACAAAGGAGACAATGTGTGCTGTACTGGATTGTTGTAACTAAAGACACTAAAACAGTCAAGATAATCTACAAACAAAAGCAGGCACATGTTTCTGATGCATATCTTCCTTGCCGCTTCAGATTTCTGGATGTCATTAAATATTCTCTCCATTTTCATCCAACTGTAATGAAGATTTTTTTCCTCTCAGACACTAAGAGGAGACAGGTCACCCTAAAGGCCCATACACCTGTGGTTCACCTGAAGCATGGGTGTCCAACCTGTTGGCTGGCCTGGGCCACGCTGAGTGAAGAGGAATTGTCCTGGGCCGCATATAAAATATATAATATAGTTAACTTATATAACTAAACATTCTATTTTTTATATTTTTTTATTAAAACATTGAAAAAGAGCAACAAAAACATAAAACTAGTGGGATATCTGATCTCATTTTTGTGAAACTAATGCATCAGTTTGGTTCAACGGAAGCGGCTGGAATTCTCAGTAGGTTATCAGTGTTCATCGGAATTTTTTAATGAAATTTTAGTCTTCCTGTGCTTCAGCCTTGAAAATAGTTGATCATAAATGTATGTACTGGCAAAAACTGGTGATGTGAAAAAGGCACGATTGTGAAGGGAAGGATATTTTTCTCCGGTGAGATAGGGCTTACAAAAGCCAACAGAGAGATGTGATCACATTTTTCTTTGAGTTGAATGTCTGATTGCAACTGTACAGTTCTTCAGAAAATTCGCAGGTGAAGTATTTATGTCAACTGAGAACGGAGTCCCAAACATACCAGAAAATTGATATTTTGTGGCAATCTTGAAACCTATTCTCAAATTCCTTTATCAAATCAGAAAGCAAGGCTGCATATTTTCCGCTGCTCACAGGACTGCGTTCAGCCAGTGCATTGTAATGCACACAACTGTTCGCACAGCTTGGGACAGCGCTGCGCTGCACCTGCCCGTGTCCTGGCTGCAGCTCTGACAGTGCCAGCTGCACACCGACACTTGGTTGTTCTGAGCAATGGCTGCGTGCCCATGGCCACCCTGCAGGGCAGAGCCACCACCATGACATTGGTTGGACGTGCCTGACCTACGGGATCAGAGGCCACAGTGCAGCCTCAGAAGTCCCTGCAGCCCACACCGTGCAGCACCCAGGTGAGGACGACCTTTCTCCTGACCCAGGGAGAACGCTGGAGGTCCTTGCCCTGGGCAGACACCATCCTGCACATGACCTCAATGACAGCATTCCTTTGCTTTTTCAAGGGATACCCCCCAGCAAATTTCCAGCTTCACTGCTATCATGAGCACAGCTCCATAGAAAGACAAATGCAGGATAGCACTTTTTTAAACAACAAAACAAGACAAACCGCTGGAAATATTTTCCCCTCTTTCCCAGATACAGCAACTAAGAGAAAGGAAATACATCAGTTTCATCTGCATGTTCAGTCTGCACTACAACCTCATGAAAACAAAGCCACCATAAACCTGATAGAACTGACAAAATGCCCCCATGAACTGACTCAATACAGCAATGCGTTTCACCAATGTGCTTTCTGATGCTGCCTTTTTTTTTTTTTTTTTTCCTTTTACAACCCAGCTTTAAAGATATCGATTAGAAATACTGTATGGTACATCAGCAAAACTGAGAGAAACAACATTCCCTTAATATTCATAAAGGGATCTTCTTCCCTCTGCAGATAACAAACGGGACCACAACATTTTCTCTGTGTAAGAATAATCCTATCACTCTGTGCTGGGCATCTCGGAGTAAATGCAATTAGGATCAGTTTTACATAATGGAAACACACGCAACTGTGTGACATTTTATGGGCTTTGTACGCACTCCAAGAGAATATGCAAACATGCCTCGTGAAATTTTTGACGATGCCCATCTTACTGAGCTCCAAAATCTCCCAAGCATAACACAGAACACCGGTGGGACCTGCTGATGAACAACAGGAACCAAAGGTGGAACGAACATTTAAATGGCCATTTCCTTGCGTAGGGAATCTGCCGTGGACCAAAGCAGCCAACCTTGACAGAGGAGAAGATCAGAAGATTCATCTTTCTCTTTCACCTGAGATCTTAAAGCATTATGCTTACGTATGCCACGTAAATCGAGCAGATGCTGTGAGCAGTGTTCCAAGAAGTCTTGCTGAGAAATACTTCCCTAGTCCTCATGTAAGGCCTGTGCCCCATCTCATGCCAATGGAGATAACACATCTCGCTGCTGGCATGGCAGGACTGGCAGAGGAACAGCAACATCTGCAGCCACTTCAGGACCTCAAACATTGAGTTCCACGACTGAGCAAGTGCTCACTGGACTGTGGCTCTGTCCCTGAAATGCCTGCTCCTAACGGAGTGGTAAAATTGTTGTTTTTACACATTTCAAAACCAAACAACTATTTCAAGGCCAGAAGGCTGCAGAGGCTTCTCTCCAGAACAGCAGCACGTCCTGCCGACCGACCATCACTTCCCAGGCACTTCCAGCTGCCCCCAGCGCTCCTGCCTGCTGCCAGCACGCTGCAACTCACAGCCTCTACGCAAAGGTGCTGCGAGACCTGGCAGGAGCAGAGCTGCTACGGGAGCAGCCATCAAGCAGCTCGCCCAATCGGTTCTCTAATTCACAACTGCTATAAATACCGCCCGTTATTACTGGCTGTAGCTTTCAGGGGAAAAATAGATGCAAACTCTCTGCAGTACCTAATCTATGTGAAAATTACACAGAACATTCTATTAAAATCTAAGCAAACACTTTGGCATGCCCATAATGTATGTGCATAGATTACTTGGGCCTACTTCTGCGATAAGTACCATCTGATGTTCAGATTATTGGTGGATATTTAAAGTTGATTACCCTAGAGGTAAGGTATAATTGGTAAACAAGGAACATCTACAGAACAACAACAACACAACTACAAGCTGCATTTATTTCACGACTTAGTCTTACACTCCAGACAAGAGTTCAACAAAGACAAACACACACATATATATATATATTTAAATCTAATGAAATTAAGTGAAAAAGTACTACAATAGCGTCATTTTTCATGGCATCACCAAACAAGCTGAACAGAAGACCTTACTGGACACCGCTGGCATGGCACAACTGGCAGCACTGGTTTGAGCCCTCAGCCATGCCCACACCAGGGGCACAGCACAGCCCTCCTGGAGGAGCAGCCATGCAGCCCAGCCAGGGACCTCCATGGAAGACATCTTTTCAGCTAACAGCACTACAAGCAAGGAAACTTTCAGCGGTGATGGCAAAGGCTGACATTGATTTCTGAAGCAAACTGCTAGAGAGGGGAGGACAAACACGCAGCAGTGGGTAACAGAAGGGAAGCAGAATGGAAGCAGGCAATAAGAGAAGCAGCAGACAGGAAGGAGACACATGTGTGCTCACTAGATTAGTGCAGAGCTCAATCAGCACAGACGTGATGGTGGGGACACATTCACTTGGCTAACACCACGTTTATTTAATTACCTGTATTATTTTCCCTTTCCAGCACGGGCAGCTTGTCTAGACTGTTTGATTACACCCAGCTGCAAGCTTCTTCTGCCTGTTCTCTTTGTCTAGGGATTGCTTTCACTCTGCACTACGGTGCAGTTGTGGTCTCCTGTGCACAGACTCCTGCTCCTTGCTGCTGCGAGGAGCTGACACGCTGCTGTTGGGAGCTTCCCACTGCTGGCCTGAACCAACAGAACCCACAGCACAGGGCTGTCCGCTCTGGCTGCAGAACTGGTACTGCCTCTCCCCAGGGACAGCAGCCGTGCCCTGCTTGGATGTGGGGTGCAGGGTTAGAGACAGTGCCGTCAGCACCCGATGGCACAGCTGGCAGCCACAGGGATCGTCCCAAAGCAAACCCTGGGAAAAGACCCGACATGCTGAAAGCATAATGGAGTAACACAGGTAATAATAACTAAAAATCAGATAAATTGTCTAGAAAAAAAATGCTTCGGGATAGAAGCAGCAGTCTTCCAGAGGGGAGGCAATATTCTGCATCACTGCTGAGAGGCACAACGGGGATCTCCCAGGCACTGTCCTGACAACAGATCCAGCAGGAGACCTGGAGCTCCAGCCTGAGCCTCCCCCAGGAAGATGAGACTGCAGCAGACACACAGACAAGGCAGAGAAGCCTGTCTAAAGACCACTGCAGCACTCCTGTAAGCTGTGGGAACATCCAGATGCAGCTGTGGAGTACAGAGTTTCACTTAGGGAAGCCATCACATGAACAAGCGAGCAGGAAAAGTGCCATAAACTGTAAGAGTGTGGGGAAAAAGTACAGATAGTGCTAGGATTTAGAATAGCATGGTTTAAGGATGTAGCGGTTCAAACCATTTTACAACACTTTTTTTTTTTTCATGGTAACAGACTCAGAACTTGCACTGCTTTTACAGATGTGGCACATCTGCACCAAGAGCCCTGCCTGGCAGCAGCTGAGGTTCCTGCTGCCCGGCTGCCCCACAGCACTGCCTGGCAAAGTGACTGCTCTCTCCTCGGAGCAGCTTTCATTGCAGGAAAATACTGTCCGTGTAGTTCGTAAAGTGCCCTTACAACAAAGTCACTAAAAAAGCTCTCACCTGAGGCAGCAGGCAGGGAAAGGTTTCCCACCCCAAGTTAAGAACGCAGACGTTGTAAATGAAAAAGGCCTCTGGAGATGGGCAGTGCAGCCAGCAACACAAGCAGAGCCAGTTCACGGAAATACAGAGTAGAAATCTCACACTGTCATACACAAAGCAAGGGATACAGATGCAACACAAATGGGAAAAGACAGGATACATAGGTGGAGAAGGAAAAAGGAAACCATTTACTGCATCGCTTTACATAAGACAGGACGTAGAACAGCATGCTTGGGACCTAAGCACTAATTTTAACAGCTTCACGAATCTCATGCATCTTTCTGTCTCCTCACTATCTTCATTTCACAAGGTACATTCTGAAATCCTTACATGCTTCACTACCAACAACATAAAAACGTTTTCAGTAAGCATTAACTCATTTCTTGCATTTTAGTGCTAACAAAGAAGTCTGACATCTGTCTTAGGATAACTGCATTTAACAGTGTTACTCTAACACAGCATCACAAGGAGAGGCACCAAGTTTCTGGCATTTTTCAAGGCACTACATGGAACTGCACTCCAGGTACACGTATTCCCAAAAAAGAGTGACTATTCAGTGAGAGGTATTTGGCATTCAGACATGAAAATCCTGAAACCACTCAGTGCCACTGGCTTAATTCGGCCAGGTGTGATTTCTAAATGACTGCATAGGAAAGGCACAGAAACCCTACTGTAACACAGCTTTGCCAACAGCTCATTCTTTCAGATTATCTGAAATTATATTACATACAGAGAGCTTTCAAGAAATATGAGCAGCTTCTCCAATACTCTCTGGTAAGTACGTGGCATAGATAATGCAAAGTGATGTAATCCTGAAAATCCAGTTATGCTACCAGAAAGTAAGGACAGTTATCTTCCTAGAAAGATTAAAAAAAAAAAAATCTCAAGCAAAAAATGAGAAAAGAAGGTCTTTATCATAAAAGAACAATTTTCTGATGTACTTCAAGTACAGAAAAACGTAGGATTTACTTAAATTCAGTGGCAGATCTCAGAGACGTTGGACGCGAAAAGATTATATGAAGTAGCGAGCATCAGTCAGCTGCTGCACAAAGGATTCCTCACCCATGCCTGAACATGGGAAACGCACGGGCAACTCACGATGCAACTCATCAGCCACTATGTTAAACACAAGTACAGGCAAGCACACTGAACACTTCTCCAAGCTCAGGATTGGTGCATCCCTAAGAGTAAGAAATCAAGGAAGAGTGGCAGGAGACCTATGTGGATGAGCAAGGAGCTCGTGGATAAACTCAAAGGGAAAAAGAAAGTGCATGAAATGGCCTGTCCACTTGGGAAGAGGAACAGCAATAGGAACATACAAATGTTGACAGGGCCTGTAGGGATGCAACAAGGAAGGCTGAAGCCCGCTTCAAATTAAATCTGGCAAAGAAGATAAAGAATAACAAGAAACGGGTTTTTGTTGTTGTTGTTTTTGTCTGTTTGTTTATTTAAGTATGCCAACATTAAAAGGAAGTCTAGGGATAATGTGGACATGCTCCTGAATGAAGTGGGTGCCCTCGCAACAGGGGACACTGAGAAGGCGGAGATACTGAGTGTCCTGCTTCAGTCTTTACTAAAAAGAATGTCGCTTGGGAATCCCAAATCCTAGAGGAACTTCACTCCCCTAGAGTCTGGGGAATGGAAAGCTTCACTTTGGTTGAGGAGGATATGTTCCAGGAGCGTCAAGCCAAAATCAACATGCAAAAATTCATGGGCCCCAATGGGATGCACCCACGTGTGCTGAGGGAGCTGGCAGAGGTGATTGCTGAACCACTCTCTGTCATCTCTGAAAGGTCCTGGAGAACGGGAGAGGTGCCTGAAGGCTGGAGGACAGCCAGTGTCACTGCAGCCTTCAAAAAGGGCAAGAAGGACGATGCGGGAAAGTGCAGGGCAGTCAGCCTCACCTCCGTCCCTGGAAAGGGGATGGAGCAGCTGGTGCTGGATGCCATCTCCAAGCAAGGGGAAGAGCAGAAGGGGATCAGGAGGAGTCAGCATGGATTGAGCAAGGGGCAATGGTGCTGGCCCCAGCTGGCAGCCTGCTGTGATGTCAGCAGCAGCNGTCTGGACGCCTGCCTGTGTGACCTGCTGGAGGGAACTGCTTTGGCAGGGAGCCCCAACCAGCCCCAACCCCTGCTGTGGGCAGGATTGCCCCCCACCCAAGCTCAGGCTGCCCAGGGCCCCATCCAAACAGGCCTCAGGCACCTCCAGGGCTGGGGCATCCCCAGCTCTCCGGGCAGCTGTGCCATGGGGCCTCAGGGCCCTCAGAGGAGACGCTCACAGAAAGCATCTCAAGCAGCAGCCTAAAGCTCTGTAGCTGTCAACAAAACCCTGTAGAGAGAAACAAATGATGAAGGAAAAACTTCTCCAATTCACAGGAGAACAAGGAAAAACATCAGTACGCCTCATCCCCTCTTAGCAGAGGACTTTTGGCCTCATGGAACGTGACAGAAGGCAAAACCGGTAGGAAAAGGACTCAAAAGCAGACCACAGTCACAGCACCAACTTCACAGCAAACTCTGAATTCTGACCTGCAGGACACATTTCTGATACAGGAAGATCTAAAAGTTGCTCACAGCAGAACTGCTCTGAAGTTCAAGCTGACATTTGTTTCTGCAATCAGACACTTCGGGGCAAACTTCTCGTTCACGTCTGATTAGCACGTGGAACAATGCATAAATCATAAGCTGGTTTTGTTTACAGGACATCTGTCTTGTCTAATTAACATGAAAGGAGACATTCATTTTGGATGACTTGCAAAGACAAACAAAATTCTGCATGTTTGGTCCAGCAGCATATCAACCTCCTCACAGGAAGGGGGAACAGTGCATTAAACCTGGCTGTCACAGCTGGCGGGGAGCTGCACTGTGGCCAGGGGACCAGGTGCCTCCCCCACAGGCAGAGGAACGGGCCTTGCCTCTCTGCTTGATTCAGAAATGCAGAGCAACCCAGCTTTACCAAGTATTCTTAGCTTTAATCATGTGCACTTGGAATTTGATTTTAAAATCCTGCGTGCCACAGGATTTGCAAATGCCCACCCAATATGAAATACTTGACAGAGAAGTTGCAGCCGTGCTCCTAACCCTCCGTATGAATTCAGGGCTACAAAGAAAATGAAAGCAGTGTTCTAGCTTTAACAACACCACAGTCATAAAGCAGAAAGACTGCCTTAAGGAAGAAACCAAAAGCTTTCTTAAATGATGTTACAGTTACTGCTCCTTGCTTTTCTGCCTGGGAAGAGCTCTGACTGCCACTGCCTCCCACACTGAATGGGGCTTTTGTTCCTGCGAGGTGGCATCAATGAACGCTGCCCATTCACAGTCCCACACCCAGTTAAGCACTAGTTACACAAAGTTGGTTTTTTCTCCCGAAGCACAGGCTTTAGGGGATATAAGCCATTGCTGTCTGTCCTCCCGGGTTCTTTACAAACAGCATCTTTCCTTTTAGAGAAAATAAACTCTTCTGGGGAGTGGTAAAAAAATGCATTGGTTACATCACTGTTCCTACAATAATGCAGTCAGAATGGGATTTTGCTTGACAGATTAGAACATAAAAATTTACTGTTAGAAGGGAGAAAGCTTTTCATGGAATATTAAGTGCTACAATCCTAAAATAATCACTCCACTTGAATACATCTTCAAAACATATACTACTATATTACTACTGGCATAAAGGGATTTTTTTTCCCTGTGCTAAATAAAAACATCAGGTGCTCAGAGACACAGTTTTTCAGTTTTCTCCATTCAGTCCCCCTTTCAATGCAGCCATAATATACTCTATTATTTGCTTCACACTGATTAGCAGAATCAGCTATTTTAGCACAGAGCCTCGTTAGAGAAAACAATATAAACTCTCATGGGCAATGTAAAATACTGAAAGGATGAAAATGAAGAAGAAAATCACAAGTTGAGAAAAATTTACCTTGAATGCTGAGCATCTGAGCAGAGGCAGATTTCAGGGCATACAAGAAAGGTACATTGTGATTTCTGCCCACCACACCCAGGTAACGTGTCTGGTTACCTGGAGAAATGCCATCCGTACCAGTGGAGACTGATTATTTATTAGGACATTTCCTTGAACCACTGAAACATTAGATGGAGAAAAAGTGTTATAGCGGATCTGCAAACTGGAGTATGTTCATCTTTAGTAGAGCAAATGTTAACTAATATTTTCAATTAACTTCCTAAACCCCAGCAGTTTGGAAGTGCTGGCTCTTCCTTGGGCTTGGCTGCTCTGCAGCAGTAAACAGAAGGCTGGGCTGGCAGCAGGAAAAGAGCATCCATCTTTCCTGCTAGGATCCAGCAGCCTGCTTCAGAACTGGTGCTGCGGGTAGCTGGAAGACTGATAGCCCCAGTGCTAGGTGAGACCCCAGGGTGCAACAAGTGACTCTTCTAATTACAGGCAGAAGTGTCTTGTTAACATGAATATAATCCAGGGCAACACAACGAAGCACAAGCCAGTGGGTGTCCCAGCAGAACAGAGCAGTTCCCAGGTGCAACAAGCAGTGCACAGTCCTGTGCCAGGGCAGCACCAGGACATGCTGGGGGCACCCAGCTGGGAAGCAGCTGGGCAGCAAAGGGCCTGGGGTCCTGTGGGCACCAAGTGAACACAAGGCAGCAGCGTGGCTGTGCTGCAAAGAAGGCAAGGAGAGAAGGCTCAGGAGGATCCTACCAATGTCTGTAAATACCTGGAGAGAGGGAGCACAGAGGACAGAGCCAGGCTCTTAGTGGTGGTGCCCAGCTCCTCCACTTCCAGCATAAATAAGCTCACCAATAAATATTTTTCATTTAAATAATTGGCTTAGCTAGTAAAACTACAGGATGAAAATTGCCAGCACAGCATAAGAACGCATTTCCAAGTGAAGACCTAAAATCTTCCACATTTTCATAGACCACATGCCTATCGACAGATAACCTCCCCACCTTCACACTGGCAAAATAAAAAAGAATGAAAAGAAATTCAGTAAAATATTTCGAGTAACAGAAAAAAAATCTATTAGCGATACAAATACAAAGCCACTCAATAATACCTTAAATGCCTCTCTGTTCCCATTAGCATCCAAAAGCAGGGGGGGCCAGGTATTTTACCACACACAGAGGATAAAGAATATCAGAACGCTCAGCCATGTGCTATTATTAATCTATATCCACTGGCATTCTGGATGCCAAAGGGGCTGCTTAAGTGGCCATTTATCAAAAATAATTCAGGAAATGAGGACAAGAGAGAGGTGCCATTCTGAAGATAAATACTATTTATTGCTTCAGTTTAAAGGTTGTGTTATTTTGATGCTGCTGCTTGCGAAGGTAGCTACAGCACAAAGCTAATGGCTCTGAAAACAGGCAGGCAGTTCAATCAAGAGTCAATTTTACATTCATTAACTGAAAAAGGAATTAATGTTTTATAAGGGATGAAAAATTAGGAGACTTCATTGACCTGCTCCATCCTTCTTCTGCAATAGCCCCAACTGCCCCTCTGACCCCAGGGATTTATCAAACACTTCCCCAGCACTTCTCCTACACTCCCTGAACGATTCCAGTTTTCTCGACTCCCCTTAACATCCAGAAATCATCGCTGTTTGGCATGAAGCGTGGCTGGTTCAGAGCCACACACATGGAATGCTCAGAACAGGCCAAACACAGCAGGTTAACTCTTGAGCCCACGCTGCAGCTTTTCTCATTGGAGATACTCATTTGATGCCGTCTTCTATAGACAGTTACAAGGGAAAATGGCACTTAGGATTGCAGTAATGAACCCAGCTGAAGATGCCCTAAGCGCTGTGGCCAACAGCTTTGCTCATGCCATGGCACAGCTGAGGTTTCAAAGGCCAACACTCAGACAGATGTCTTTCTATGCTCCCTCCTTTTACATCACCCACTGACACATGCAAGCTGAGCACCCTGTGAGTGCAGGAGGGAGGCACGGTGCAGCGCGGCACAGCATCACCAGACTTGGTGCTGGCTGCCAAAGAGCAAGAACTGCCCACTGGAAGATGTCAGAGTCTTTAGTTGCTACCAGAGAAATACCCAAAGAACATGCATTAGAGTGTTCAGAGCTTTTGAACTATTAGCATGGTGTACAGACACCCAAGGCAAAGGCGTTGTTTCCCAGGGATAGAGGAGGCTGTCCCAGCAAACACAAACAGGCTGCTCGGCGTGCTTTCCTCGTTCCACTTTGCTGCAGCACACAGCCAGGTAGCTTGAGAAGACAGCTCAACTGGAAGAGAGGGGAGGGCCGTGACAGATGCACCCTGCCTCCCGCACACCGCACCTGGCACGTGGCAGCAAGCTGGCTACAGAAGGGCCATTAATGCTGGGAAGGCAACAGCAGTGCTCGCCCGTCCTCGGGTTTTCACAGACAGCTGATGTGTTCCAGAGCCAACGGAGCTGTATGAGCTGGAACTCCACACCAGGATGCAGCACATTTATCACCAGATGAAAACAATGTGAGCAAGCACATTGATCCTCACACCCCTTGTAGTGTTCAACCAGGAGATGAACTGCCTGAGGTGCTCGAAGACATGGATCTGCCCAGGACACAACGCAGCGCCTCGAGTTCAGTTAGCCTGGACTGTGGTGGCCAGGGCATTTAACACGGGACCGGCAGCTCAACCGTCCTCACTGAGGATGCTGTATCAACACCCTGATTGTTCATTCAGTCTGTGAATGAATTATGTATCAAACGAGCTCTGCAGTCGGCACTTACCAACAGCTGCTTTTCTTTCCTGAGCAGCTGGCAGACAAAGTGTACCCTGTCATAATTCACATCCCCCTTACAAGCCACCAGCGCTGCTGCACGATGAAAGCTCAATCTGGGTTCGTCAGTAGCTGTTCTAACAGCTCCTGTGGCACAAGAACCATCCTCTCCACCATCACTTTAAAACCAATCATCATGGCAGGCAACCAAGTTGGACAAAGCTGAAGAGCAACAGCACACTGAACCGCCTGCCTCTGCTCCTGGCCGGCCTCTGCTTGGCTGGTGCTCCCGAGGCTGCGCCGTCCTGCAGGTCCCTCGCAATGGGAAGCTGGAGCGTGCGCTGTGCTCCTGAGCACATCGCTCAGCCTGTCCGTTTTCTGTTCATTTACAAAGAGGGCAATAGCTATACCAACTGCACAGCAGTGTTTAAAGGATTAATTAGCTAATATCTGTACAGTCTTAAGCATGCAGAACATCACAGATGCACGGTGTAATTACCATGATTAGGGGAGTCATTCTTTTGACTCACTGGGACAAGACACATTCTATCTGTCATTTTTTACCATGGCACAGAAGTCTACCATCAAATCTCCTCAGTTAAAAAGAAAATGAAGTAACGTGGGATAAGCAATCTACTACACGGCTTTACCTTTTGGCAAGCATCTATTATTTCAAATTAGCACGCAGAGATAGAAATCAGTGGGCTGCTGATACAACCTTACAGCTCGCCAAAAGTGAGAGTCAAAAAAAAGATGCTGACCTACTTGCTAAGTGGAGGGCCCACCTAAAAGCCGTGCTCAAAAGTAAACTAAACGTGGTCAGCTTTCCCTGGCTGCTAAGCACTGTCAGCAACTTTCACTGCTGGCCAAAGCTGCACGATGCAAACCAGGTCCAGACCTATTCAGCTGGTAGAGTTTCCTTCTCCTCAGGGTACACTGATGTGGCTGGGGTCAGCAGGGGTACTTGAGCATCAATAAGATACAGCACATTGGTCGAACTTTCTGAAGAATGTCATCAAACTTAGGATTTTCCTTCTTCCAGCCTCAGTACGTGACGTCTATAACCTGAGAGCTGTGAGACCTCCGGTAACGCTCAACTGCTTTCCGGATAGAAACTAGGGATTAGAGGGAAGTCACTGCACACAGATGGAGATCTTAATTACTGTAGGCTCTAAAGTAAGATAAGCTAAACTTAAATAAAGGGATAAAAGTTTGGTTTTGGTGCAAAACCCAGGGGAAAACCTACCTCTGAGAGGAGAACAAGGAAACTGCAAACGGTACTTGTGTGTGTATGCTTGCCAAGGGGGATGGATGCTAACTGAAGGTCTGCACTTCATTCTGAGACTAAGAGGTGAGTCCAGGGCATGGATATTCTTTCTCTAGAGAAAAGCAATGTTTCTCAAAGAAATCCAGGCCATCACAAACACGCCCTGCAGACACAAGCCTCCTGGACACACGTGAGATAGCAATTACAGCTTAAGGTAACGCTAAACCAAATACCCCAAGAAACACGACAACTGCTGATGTCAAAGCTGACATTGCATTCTCTCTCCTGTACAACTGCCGTTGGGTATGCTGTGGCTTTTTTTTTTTAATTTGGCAATCCATAAGAATAAAGGATAGTAACACAAATAGTCAGAGTAACATAACCACACCAGGTACTTACCTACCTAAACTGGGCATTGCTCCTTATGTCAATTATCATCCAGCTAAAGCAGAAACCATCGGGTCGGTGGAGTGATATGGGTTATGGAGGAAAACCTAAGGAATGCCACCTGGCAAAATTTCAATTCCTCACCTGTGCACCAGGCTGAGCATCACTAAATTCTTGTCACCACTAGCTGGAAGAACACAGTCTGTGGCATCAACCAGCTGGGGTCATTGCAATCAGCCTTAACGGAAACAGCATCGTGCCAAGTCAGAAAGCACAGTCTTGTTCTCACAGACTCTTGCTTTTACCAATCCGTCACCAACAGAGAGCTCTTCCCACAGCCAGTCACAGCTGAGATGCTACCCTCCTGAGTAGCTAGCATTACCAAAATCGAGCCAGCAGCTTGATTACAGATTTGCCAACCAGAACGGCCATATGCGTGCATTATGGGAGTGGGAGGTGTTATTATGGTCTGGTGGGAGGTGTCCTTGCCCATGGCAGGGGGGTTGGAACAAGATGATCTCTAAGGTCCCTTCCAACCTGAACCATTCTATGATTTTATGATTATAACGATCAGACAATTTGTAATTTCACTACAAGGCACTACCTGAAAAGTGGCATGTATATTTCAAATAGTGTTGACACTTAGGTGGTCTTTTTCATCCTACCCCTCTCCCCAAAGCAGACTACATGATGATCAGCAGGCAACAAAGCCTGATCATGATGATCAGCTGAGACAAAGCCTGCCATGAGAGCCCCCTGCAACAGCACTGACCACGCAGCACAAACAGAGTCAGAGTTCAGAGGAATGCTGAAACCACGTCAGATAGTGCTGTCAAACCAAGTTTTATTAGCACTTCATTTGCACCTCCTAGGAGCAGAACATCAGTAATCAGTGCCTGGCACGTTATCATTCTTGCTGGGCAGAATGGCAGCAGGCATGCTAATTGCACGGAGGCAGTGACAGAGCGGGCGTGCCAGCAGCCTGCTCCATCACGGATGGACAAACGCACACGGGAGGAGGTGGACGTGACGAAAAACGGCCTGGTGGGAATCTGGGCTTCAGCTAATAGCTGAATGGCTGCATGGGAACCAACTGCATAGCTAGCTGAAGATTTCTGAATCTAAAAGCAGTTTTTGCAGACAGAAGATTGTTACTCTTACTCACCGCTTGCGAGGCGAAAATTAGCAGTTACATACAGCTCCAGCCACTGCGTGGCTGTTTAGACAAAACCTCTGGCTTTGCTTCATGTAAAAGCCATGCCAGAACGGAGGCAGAAGCTGCTGAATCTGTCTGCAGTCTGAACATTAACCTGCATTTTACAAAACCACTATACTTACATTTTTAATGACAGTTCTTTGTGTTTCCCCCCCCAAACTGATGTTCCAGAGAAGCAAGGGAGTTCCCCTCCCCGTTCCAGCAGCCCTTCAGCAGCACAGCAGGGCCCTGGGCTGTGCAGAACCCTGCAACTCCAGCACAGCCGTGTGCTGCGGTCATAACTACAGTCACAGCTGTAAAGCTTAAACACAAAGACATTCGTGTAGCTGAAATAATCTAACCAGGAGAAAACCAAGCCCTCTCCCCCATCCCAAACAGCTCAGACACAGCAGGCACACAGGGGAGGCCGAGCTCTCTGCACGGCCTGATCTAGCCAACACCCAGGCGTGTGCCAAGCTGGAACACAAAGCATCCCACAGCAGGGAATACCCTGCACAAACACACCTGCACGTGTGCTGCTGAACAACACTTCAACACAGAACACCTTCTCAGAACCCATAAGACTGGGTTGTACTCCTACAACTATGACCCAGTTGTACTACTACTATTTGTTTATGCCTATTGGTAAATAAAAGATTGCAATCTAGCTGGTTCCAGTTAGGTATATTTATGCTGCTCTATTTTATGATTTTATTCTTTACTGTAAATTAATTGATTTCAGATATCAATAATCACAGTGTCTGCAAAATTGTAACAGAAAAATTCCACGGTAAGACAATAATTTAAGCTGAGAAACCCTGACCAAACTCCCCCTCTCAAGTAAAGGACCAGTTAAGTGCTGCTTGGAAGATTTAAGTTGTAACCCCTACAAATTTTTATTTTCGTAGAATCACAGAATGGCCTGGGTTGGAAGTGACCGCAAGGACCATCAGGCTCCAACCCCCCTGCCACAGGCAAGGCCACCAACCTCCAAGTCAGGAACTGGATCAGGTTGCCCTGGACCCCATCCAACCTGGCCTTGAACGCATTTTATTTAACACTGAGAAGCAAAAGCACTGGATGGAGTACACAGCAATGCAAACAACTTACATCCTAAGCCTGTGGAGGCTCTGGCAGTCAGGCCCAGTATGGGATGCTGACGCCACGCAATCCTGCCACAGGCAGACAGGCTGCAGAGCACCAGTAGACAGCCACACAAAACAAACCCACCTTGCATGGCTGTGTGATCATATGCAATTGGGTTAATGCAATTAGACTGAGCAAACTGTGGAAGGAACACTGGCAATGAGCACGCCTGTGCTATTATGAGTTTGCAATGATTTTTGTAGCAAAAAAAAATTCATCAGCCCTTCTTCCACAGCATTCCAGCTGCGTTGCAATGGCTGTTTTAAAAACAGCAATAAAAGAAAGCAGCAATGTGAACCCTAATACTTTGGTTTGTTTGAAGAGAGAAGATAGCAGCTAATTGACATCTTTTAATCCAACAGTTTAATGTTAAAACTTCAAGAAAACATGCGTCAAAGGTCTGTGATTTGCAACAGCACTTTATTGCAGCACAGAGCTGTCATGCTGAAGACACAACATGCTGAACAGCCAGCACTACCTGGCATTTACTTAACGAAGGCCTTGGAAACTGAAGGTCAGCTCACCTTACGTGATGCACTGAGGTCTATTCCCCGCTCTGCTGTGCTGCTCCAGGTGCCACAAACAGCTCAGCTTCACCTCTGCCTTCTGACAACACACACCTGCCCGTTCTGTGCACAACCCCCACAAACTGGAGCCAAAGTAGATGTTTGTGAAGTCACTGAGAACACAGAAGTTATGATTTATTGTTGCTACTGTGTAAAATATGCTTCGTAAAACACACCCACAGCCATTCAAGCTGCTGGGGAGCAGAGGCCAGCCAAACCTCTGAAGCCACAGCTGGGCTTCCACCATACACAGCTCTAAGCTACATGGGCAAGAACGGCAGAGGAGCTGGGCTGGCCTCTGCTCAATGCAAAGCAGAAGATGAGGGGTTCAAGGTCTTACACTGGGAACTCCAGCAAATCTCCCAGTGCCTCTGTCTCGGCGTACTGGTATATAAACAACACACCCCTTCCCCTGTCTGCTGCCATCACCAGGCAGCTTTGGACAGGAGAATCCTGGCACAGAGCTATAAAGCAAGGCTTCAAACACAGATGTGTGTTTCTACCTCACTATGTGACAATTTTGAAGAACCATCGCATGCTTAAACTGACAGAGTACCTCCCTCTAAAAATATCTTGGGATCCTATTTAAGGCTTGCCTTCGCTGTAAATTCAACAAGAAAGGGATTCTGTTTCACCTTTTTTTCCTGTTTCTGAGTAAAGCTTACTGTATATGCTGATGATCCTTCAGTACTTGTGTATGGCAATAAATTTCTTTCATTTTTCATTTTTTTTACACGTGATGACCACTTATCAGTATTTACTGCCGTTGCAATTTTGTTACAGTCAAAATACCTCTATCTACATGGGAACCTCTTGGATATAGTTTTCAGATGTACGTACAGTAACTTGGACAGCATTGTCAGTATGGATTCCTCAACTATCAAACAGAAAATAAATAACATTTTCTTCCACAGTTCCATGTCTCTTACTAGTTTTATATGTGAAAAGGAGAATAATATAAGCTGCTGGATAACAAAGACATCCCACTCCTTTACTTTTTTTAAAAAAACGGTTTTCACCCTTAATACAAAGTGTATCCAAAACACAGTCCAACAACTTTATACTTTATATATCCTTTCTTTGTATTGACCAGAAAATTCCTAGACTGTTTCCCTCTCTAAGAACTGGTAGTCAATGGCTTATTAAAGAAACAGATCCATCTAGTGGTAACACCAGCTTTATGCTAACGCCCGAGCGAAGCAGGAGCGGGGAGGGCTGGCGACAACAGCTGTTTGACTCCACGAGGAGACCACTGCTTCAAGAGCAAACCCAAAGTTTTCTCTTTAAGTCAGAAAAGGAGAACTTCTCCTTAAGTGAGAAGGTTGAACAAGCTCTTTGAAATCATATGCTTTACTCAACATTAGTACTTCCAATTTTCAGAAGTGATGAAGCCTCACCACTCAAACTTGTCAGTCAATATCAATGTCAGATTGCTGCAGAAAAGGCTCAGAGACATGGGCAAAGGGAACGGCTGGTGTACTCTTCAGAAATTAGAACTGGAACTCAAAATATCCTGAACAACTTCAAAAGAAAGATTGGTATATTACAGTGACTACGTGGCATCTGTGCCTCCACGATCTTCAGTTTTGAGCAACTGCATGAGCTCAGCTGGGCTAGAGTTGTTGGGCATGACAGTGAATGGTCCCAGGGGATTAAAAAAACCAAGGAAAAATACATGCCAAAACCCAAAAGCCACACAATTTTAAGCTTGTCAGACTATTCCTGCTAAAAAGTGCTAGAAAAACTAACAGGAGCTCATTTAATTACGAATTGAAAATGACAGCAGAATTAGCATCACTGGTCATGATTTCATGGTAAATAGATCTTGTCAAAATAAATCATTATGCAGTTTTTCAGCAGCAAACCTCAGCCGTGGTTGGTTACTCGGCACCTCAGGCCATCTCAGAACACAAAAGCCATGCCACCACACAGCCAGTGGATTGAGCTCTGAGAGTGGCCCCAAAGGCAGCTGGAATGGAGGGCTGAGCTGCACTGCTGTCCCACCTGTCCCACTTCGCCCTACCTAACTCCTCCATCCCAAAGGCAGGGTAGAAAACAGTTATCAATGAGGAGGTGTACAGATAACACTGAAACAGACTACGGAAAAATACAAAGTGGCAAAGCCAACCAACTGGCTTTCTGTTGCTGCTGGGCTCCAGTGAGCACAAAGCACTGCGGTGACCAGCCAGCTGAGCAGAGAACTAGCCTGATCCTTAGGTGCTTCAAAAGATGTGCATAGAACAAAGAAATAAAGAAATCCTGCAAAGGACAGTTCACCAGGAAAGGAGGGCCCTGGCCCCAGCTGCCAAAGGGTAACCCAGTTCTGAAATGCACTGCAGACCCAGGGACCGGGGAGCAAAAAGGAACCGTGAAAAACTGAAGGTAAAACACTGAATCTTTGTCTGTCTGTCCCCAGACCCTGCCAGCCCAGGCCATGCGGGGCTGCAGAGCAAAGAACGGTGCCGGCACAGCTCTAACGTCCTGTTATGCAGTTCATGTTCCCTGAAGATGCAACCTCCTCCAGCATGTATTGGGAAACTTGTGATTTAAAAGCTTGCTGTTATTTACTGATCTGATGGTATTTGGTGATGTGAAAAACTAACCAAAAAAAGGCTCAAATCCTCATCCCTGGTGCCAGCAGCAGAAGCCGCACCCCAGCGGAACGGCAGCCGCGCTCCTGCCGACACCAGCTGCAGCTCCGTGAACTGTGCCCAGAGGGCACGGCACAGCCCCTGGCAGCAGAAAGCCTCTCTAAGCAGGGGCTGCACACTAACCAAGCTGTTACAGACTCAGCAGAGGCACTTACTTTAAAGCAGCACGCACACAGGTGTCGGTGGCAGCAGTGCTTCTGATCTCACCCCTCTCCAGTTCTCCCAGCATGAGAGCAGGATTTATTTCTTTATTCCATGATATCACTTAACATTCACGTGTTCAGGATACTTCTGATTTGATGCACTGCATATGCCCCGTACCCACAAGATGTATGCACTCAAGCCACAAGCAGCACCCAGTTCAAGGAGTCTTCCCCGGCGCCTTCTGGAGGCTGTGCAGCCACAGGTGTCACTGCTGCAGGAACCACACCCCCACTCCTCTGGAAGCTTTCCTTAAGGTCAGGCTGCTCCTGGACAGCTTCTCCCTGGCACAGGCCCGGAGCATTCTTCTGGTCCCTGGGCCTCCCTAGAAAGACAGAAAGCCTGCAAGGATGTCACTGGGGAGCAGTGAGAGCAGCTCCCACCAGCAGCCACCCCGCGGACGGTTCCTCTGCTAGAGGCATCCTCCAGCCAAGCCCTGGAGGTGAATTAACCACTCAGATGATGCCCAAGGGAAAAGAGAAATGAAACTGAGTGACTGAGCAAGGATCACAACCACACTTTTTACTGAAGATGGATACTGTCAGCATTCACTAGTGAAATCTACTGCCAAAGCTGCTGTTCTGTCCTTTCCTCTCTTGAATTGCACATCACACCAACGCTGGGTTTTTGAGCAGCACTTATTTATCCACACACACCCAACGCTCACCATGCCCAACAACAAGGGGAATCCCAATGTCGTACCAATGCTGTCAATAAATTACAAACCAAAGTCAGTAACTGTTACCAATTTTACTAAGTGTAACTCCGAATCTAGTTTTTAAGTGTTTTTCATGACGATACCAGTGGATCTGGAGCCACCGTTATTGCATTTATTTGTTGTGTCCCATCTCCTCTTCAGCAGGGGACGCCCAGCTACGGAGCGGTTCATCGCGCCGTTACGCAGACAGCTCAGGCAGCAGCACTCACATTACAGCCACCAAGGACTAACCCCAAACCAGTTCAGATTAGAAACAACCTTTTCATGCAGGCCTTTCAAGTTTCAGAGAAAAATGTTTGTTTTTTTCCCCCCACTCCCTGCATTTCACATGATACAGTCACTGAAAGAACTGCAGAAGGAGAATGTAGGAATTACTCAATGCAATAACAGAAATACAATGTTAGTAGGGTAGGGATGCAAACTTTATCAGACCACAGTTATGTCCCAGAGTTAAATGAAATATGGATTTAACCTGCCTGCAGGCAGGGCTCCACGGGGACCCTCGCAGAGCTGTGGAACCAGCTGATGGGCCTGCGTAAACCCCACCAACAGCTCGAGAGCCTAACTGACAACAAATTGACAGAGCAACAGAGCTGCAGCAGGAAAGCGCTGAGCAGGGCATCGATTGACATCAGCTGGTGACAAGCCCTTCTGGGTGACTCCCCTCGTGCTGCAGGAGCTCTGAAGCACACCTGCCATCCCTGCAGCACATCATGCACGTGGCATCTCGGTGGCTGCAGTGCTAACGATACAATACTGTACTGAGGGCCTCCAGTGCAAAGGTTTTGAAGATTTAATGCACGAAAACAGCAATATGAGCGCAATCAAAGGCATCTTTGTGCATAGCTACTGTGAAGGTGACTGAGGGACAGTGAACTGTGGAAAGCACAAACACACCCAGCACTTCAACCTGGGCCACGGCTCCCAGGCCTGACCTCCACGCCAGCCAGGGCTCAAGCACAGCACAGCAGCAGCAGGGTTAGCACTGCAGCTGCAGAGCACAGGGCTTCCCTGGGAAGACAGGCTACTCCAGACATCTTATAGGCATACATACGTATACACACGGTTATGCAGGTGTAGGTCTTCCAGTCTATCATCCTCTTGCCTCTGCAGCAACTGCCGCTGCACTTAGGTGTTCAGCAAACACAGTGCTTCATTCTGGTGTGTACAGAACCTGCTTCATAAAGGCTAAGAACTCCAGTCACAATGGTGACAGCATAGCAGACAAGAAGGGTGGCTCAGTTTTAAACATACTTAGCTGTTATCCTAATGCAATTTCTGATTTACAGTAAAAAATACTTTATCTGATATCTTGATAAGCTACATAAGCAGATTCAAGTAGAAATCAGGTAACTTTTTTTTCTCAGATGAGCAGAAGGATCACTCTTAGGATCCTCTGGTTTCAGTGCAGCAAGATGATACAGAGATGGACGTGCAGAACATCTTTCCTCTCGTATTGAGCTTACATTCACATCTAATATAAAATCTGGAGGCGCAAACCAGGGTGCAGCAAGGTGATGTATTTGTAAGGAATTCCATTGTGAAAGCAAACACCATTCTTCAGGAAGCAGGCCAGCAGTATGCACAGCATCTGCCTGCTTTTGCCCTGGAGCCTGCAGACACCCCCAGCAGCTGCCCCTCCATCTGTAGGCACAGCCAGGCAGCACCACTAGCTGCAGAGAGCAGAACCAAGAGCCCTTCCTTACAGCACGCAGCCGTCCCCTGCACTGGCAAAGCACAGGCTCTGCCAGCTCATTCTATCGGTACTTATTTATTGCCACTTGATCTCAAACAATGACTAAATGGGGTGGTGTTTAATCACTGTCCTAAGCATTTAATGACGCTCAGCATAAGGACTAACCTGAAAAGGTGCTGGGGAACGTAGAGGAAAAAATGCTGTCTGTAATTCTGGTATTTCTTCTCTTCCTATTGAATTTAGTCATGGGACACGACAGGATTCTACTTTTGCTGAGTCAGAAGCACACAGAGTTTCTAAATGCATCACTTCAGGACTCTGAATTTTTAAGGGATTTCCGTACAGCTGCTTCTGAGCTGTACCACGCACATGGTACACACAGCCAGGGAAGTGCAACATACTCTGCAGTGAGGGGAGTCTGTCAGATCAGGGATGACTTCTGAGCAGAAATTCTGTGCATTCCCTCCCAGATAAAGATTGCTGGGTTTTTGTTTTTCTTTTGCCCTCTCCATTCTGTTGTTGTTAGCATGTAAGGGAAAAAAGCTCACATTTGTTTTTGCCTCTGGTCTCTTTCTGACAGACAGCAACAGAGTTATGAGCCATGCAGCTAACTTCCCAAGGCTGGGCAGCCTCTTCAGGTGAGAATCACTTCCCTTCCAGTTTTCCTCCAGGCTTACACATTTGCATTGCAATGAGATCAAGCTTTACCCTAATAAAGGGCGATGTCACTCTAGGTAAAGCTGGAAGAGTAATCCCTGCATCAAAAAGAAAGGTACAACTGGCATGCTGTCACCCTCCACTGATAAGCCAGCACTTGCACAAAGCTGTTTTTAACTCCTGTCTTTACACTCCTCCCCATCCCCTGCGCTGCTCTGCCAGGCTATTCCAGGTAAGGGAGCTGCAAGGAAAAGGCAATGCCCCAAGGAGTCTAGCTTCCAATTATGGAAACAGCGAGAAAAGATCTCCAAAACAATAATTTTACATCTCCCATTATGATGGTATCCTGGTGTTAGAATTTCTATGGCCCTTCCTGCTCAGCTGACTTGCCCAGCTCTATGCAGAGCTGCACGGTGTGCCAGCTGAATCCACGCAGTGTTTTCCCTGAGCTNTTTTTTTTTTTTTTGGCTAGCTGCAATATAAAACATGGGTTACAGGGATGATAAGGAAGGACAATGATAAATATCATTGCTCTTTTTTTTAATTTTTAAACTTTAAAACCCTTCAGGGGAAAAGAACAAAACACGTTGCTCATTCACTATGAAAAATCATGTTTAATCATTTCATCTGCAAGCTGGAAGGCTGCAGTAATCCTTCCCCTAACAACTCACAGACAATAAACTTGCTCTCTCCACCACACGGTGCTGACAACGTCACTGAAATCCAGCTTCTTTTACAATTCAGCACTATAAGAATTTACTTTTCCTATAAATTAGAATCCATATACCTAGAGTATCATCCATCCTCTCTTTGCCAACACACATCATTTATTCTCCTTTGCAAGTTAAGGGTAGATTTCACATTGATAGCACATTCAACACTTTATATAGCTCTTATTCAGTACCGTGCTGATGTTTTCATAGTGGTTTTTATACTTGACGCTTACCTTTTTATTCAAGTATTGCTTTCTTATTTACTGTCATCAACAGGAATAGAAATATTGCAAGGAGAGCTTTTCATTATGTAAAGGATGGGTTTGTTTTTTACATGCATTTCCAGTGCTTTGTTTTTCCACTACTGTAAAAATGCCTTATGTAGGAAGGAACCTAAACTGCAAAATCTTTACACAGAGTTAGGCTGGTCCTGAAGGAAAGCCACCAGGCAGCCACCAGGTAACTGGCTGAGGGACACGGCTCAGTGGGCATGGAGAGATGAGCTGGGGATCTGAGAGGGCTTCTCCAATCTTTATGATTCTATGATATGTTTAGAATAAAGTAGCAAGGCTAAACTTATATTGTCACATTGGAAAGACCAAAGTATTAGCATCTGACCTTACGAAAGTAATACACTCCAATTTAGGATTTTCCTCCAAGCAAAACTACTGCTTATTATCTTTTGGATTACTATAAATAATGAAGATCTTCTCTATTAAGTACCGACAAAATTTGAATTATAACCTGCTCAAGCATCCTCTGAACACTAGCACCAGTCACAATGTTACAAATGATCCATCCTAACGTTTGTAAGGAATACCACAATGTTGGAAAGAAAACTTCAAAATCATCACTCTTCCTTTTGCATTTCAGCATTGAGAGATCTTTGCTATAGGAGATTAAATACTATTATGAAACCTGAAACTCACGCTGACACTAGAACTGTGTCATTTTCTCATTCTTCCACTAAGTACCATGACTCTCACCATGCAATTGGCCAGAGCGAGCTGTAGTCCAACATTACAGGGATAGATAAGGAACTGAGGAAACCAAGGGCACAGACAACAACATCAAAATTCATCCTCACTCTTCCCATCCTGTTGTTCTCCCCAGAAAGTTGGAACTCTTCCAAGCCAGAAACAGAAAGAAGCTGTGGGATCACCCCCAAGGCCAGCATGCAAGGAACACCCAAAAAGCAACCACCTCCAGCAGAACAGCCAGCTCTCATCTCCCTGGGTGCCCAGTGACAACTGCAATGCTGGAGAAGAGGTGGGGACAAACGTGGGCACTCTGAAAGCACAGGGACCAAAAAGGAATCCCCCAAAAGAGGCCAACGCTAAGTCTACCCTGCTTAAGCTTCCTCCACAAGATCTCCAGGGGATAACTTAAGGAAAGTCTGCAAGTTTTTACTCAAAAGACAGAAAGAGAAAAGACTGTCAATGTCAATAAACATCTGCATCCTATCAGGGATTATTTGTTTATCACCTTGGAGTCATCTGAGAGTGTGACAGTCTCTGAGCAGCCTCAATCCATCATCATGGGAGATCCTATCTCCACAGCAGATAGTTGTAACTCTCTTCTTGCCTCCGAGCTCCTGCTGCCTAGCCTCCAAAATCTGAATGCAGAAGAGAAACTCTGGCAGCCACAGTGCAGCACCTGCCTTAAAACCTGCTGCTAGCACAGAACTGTGAACTGCACAGAGAATTCAGGGGGGAATTTGTCTCTATCCAAAAAGGTCCTTGTCACCCACTGGAAGGACTGCAGATGTCACCTACCAGCTCAGACAGGGAAACTATTAGCAGTTCTTATCATTTGCATAGAATAACGCCACTGAAAGCAGATAGGATACATGACTTCCTCTTCACTTGTGCAGTGGAAGACAGAAAATGACTAATTCAATGTCTATAAATCAAAAGGGGTTTCAAAATTTGGGCCTTTTCTTTAAAATAATAATATTAAAAATATTATTTTCATATAGGTTTTGCTATTTCTCTCAAAGGGACACAGCTTGTTCTCCATCCTGCCAGCTCTGAGATTACAGAGGCCTGATGGCACCTGCCCCAGAAGCCACTGCAGATGCTTAGGAAACTGTGCACAGGTTTTCTCAGGGGTTGTACTTAATGAGCTCTTGATGTACACTTGATACACCTGCTGGAAAGAAGGAAAAAAACAAACAAACTCCCAAGCACACCCCCTTAAACTAAAGCCCACAGAAGGGAAGAACCCGAAGCTCAAGATGAAAGCAGAGGCCATCAGCACATATGGAAGAGCCCAGGGTGAGAGGCAGATGGAGGGAAAAAGTGAATAAACAGCAAAACCTGGAGATCTGGGATCTGTGGTTGGTACACACCTGATCTTTACTAAGGCGCAGGAGAACAGGAAAAGCTCATTCATTAATTCTGTGATTGAATTTCTAGAGATAGTTGTTGTCCAGAGCAAAAAATTGCCCAAGAGGAATGCAGCTAATTAAGGCAATAATGAAAGTCCGTCATAGGTTTGGGGAGTGGTTGCTTGTGGGTTGGTTGGGTTTTTTTGTTTGTGTAGGCGTCTGGGAAAAACTGCAGGATCTGCTCTTGCCAGCGTGTTCAGCTGTGGGTCCCCATGAATGGAGACACTGGTACATTAAGAAGCCAGCAGAAGAGACCCAGGCCATTGCCAGGAGCAAGGAAATGAAATCCAGCAGGAACAGAGGATACTAGAATATTATCTAAGGCAGAGCTGCCCACACTGCTCATTTGTTTGTCCTGATTGTAGGCCATTTTAATCTCTCCTGAACTACTGCAATTTGTTTAATTTATCCCAGGAGTACATGGAAGAAATAATGAATATCAAGTACTCAAGCTTTTAAGAGGCCAAATGTTCTTAAAAAAAAAAAAAAAAGAAGAAGAAATAAAAAAAAAAGACATTTTCTAGGAGAGACTATAAACACAATATGGTCACTTTCATATGGCTGTCCGTAGCAATTACATGGAAGAAAACGGTACTTAAATGAACTAGCAGAACATAAAGCACTTCATTTTTTTTTCCTCCTCATTTCCTTCCTATAATAGTACTTTAAAACAAGAAGTATTATTTTCCACTATCAGTCTTTGCCTTCAGACAGAGCCTTTCTTTTGGCAACAGCACAGGATCTAAGCAGCACACAACAGAGGCCACACTAACACTCCCCAAAATAAGCATCTTTCCTATCTTCTGTCTTCTTTCAAGTTGTAATTGGATGGATTTCCTGACTGAATTTGTAAGATCAAGAACAAGTGGAGTTAGGGGAGTTGAACATTGTCTGCTGCAATTAGAATACTAATTTATACTTAAAATAGAATAAAGACATCTCAAAAAAAAATCCCATTTAGAAAGTATGGCAAGGGACAGAGCCCTTCTACTGACATTTGTCAGTCCTTCATGATGTTTGAGATTTTACTAAAATAGCTTTTTTAAAATAAAAACCATTTAACAGAGGAGCATAAAGCATCTCTTGAGCTAGTTCATGGATCTATGACTAAAGGCAAGAAATCTACCATTAACTGAGGCATGCACTAATTTCATTATTCACTTGACAAACCTCTAGTGGTATTATTCCAGGGTTTTTTTCGGACACTTATTCAAGAATAATAAGATGTTAAAGATTTTAACTTGATGGTTTCAACTCGGCTGTGACTGGTGAAGCCCAAAATCCTCGCTAGAGAATGGGTTTCATTTTCATGTCTGTGCCAATATTAATCCCAAATCTCAGCATCCAGTTTCAATTCTCACCTGTCTGCAGCTTCTCTCTTGTGAGCTGACCTCAGGTAACGCCTGACAAAATGAAGATCGCTGACGTTGGGATTAAAGGGAGAAAACGTGACTGTCAATAGGAGGCAAAGTATGCAGGTATTGCTGAAATGGTGCTGAGCTCAAGACAAATATTGAGTTATCAATTCCGAGAAGCTTCAGACCTCAGTTTTCTCCAACTGAGCTTCAAATGACTACAGGTAAGAAGAAGAGGCGCCACCAACAGTCGTGTTTAAGGCAGAAAATGCTTAAAACATTTTAGATTCCATGAGGGCCAACCATAAAGTACCTCTCAAACCCCACCTGGAGGCTTCTCATCCCCCCATGAGACATACCCATGCACAGTGGGACAGACCTCGTACCTACATGGAATACACACAGCGAGGAGTTTCCCAGTGTCATAGAAAAAATTACATTTGGGGAAATCATAGAATCATAGAATGGCTCAGGTTGGAAGGGACCTTAGAGATCATCTTGTTCCAACCCCCCTGCCATGGGCAAGGACACCTCCCACCAGAGCAGGTTGCCCAAAGCCCCATCCAGCCTGGCCTTGAACACTTCAGGGAGGGGACATCCACAGCTTCTCTGGGCAACCTGTTCCTGTGAGAGAAACAAGGAGAATTAAACAGCGTAAGTGAAAATGTGAATGCAAGCCACATGTTTTAAAGGTAAAGAGCTGATTTTAAAGGTAAAGAGCTGGCTTGTACACAAGCACAAACCAGTCAGCATTTGAGAAAGCAAGTGAGAAGGACAAGGAAGGAGGGACCATCTGGACCATCTCTGTTCTGGTTTTCCTGCGGGCAACACATCAAAGGAGAATGCTTAAAAGGAGGAGCTTGGAACAGGAGACCTTCCAAGGACACAGGGCTTTGACAGGGGATGCAGACCAGCCCATACCCAGCCATGGGCAGCCTCTCCGTGCTGCACCAGGCGTCACCGGTGAGACGGGCACTGGCTGGGAGGGGTCTTGCAAGAAGCCCTGCTTTATTTTCCTCGAGCCTTAACGGCTCTGATGTAATCGATATGCTATCAGTTAATACATAACCAAAAAAGTGCTATTTACAGAGGAGGCCTCAAAAAAATTTAAAAAGAAAAACAAAATAAAACCCCAAAACAGTCCTTAGATCTTAAACCACGAAGTACCCCACAGAGCACCAGGTCCTTGTTGAGTAGCTGCACACACACACACAGCAGTGCAATTCGTGACAGCAAAAAAGAAATGACAAAGGCCAACAGCTGAGTTCCTCAGACCCTCATCACACCCAAAATGATGCATGCAGGGACAACAAAAACCCCTCTGCAAGATGCAGCAGGGACACTGAACCCCACTGGTTAGAATTTAGTGTTTCAGTTCTGTGACAAAATGAGCAAGAGGGTTCACTCTCCCAGGAAGCCAACTTCTTCCCCCTAACCATCACCACCCTGCATATTCTGCAGCTTTGATAAGATCGATGGTTGTAGCTAAATTAACAGAAAGTTGATTTTTACTATCAACTTGAAATACTTTCAACTCTTTGTAAATAAGCATCCTCTATTACCCTCAGAAATTCAGAATAATCTGCATCTCAGCACCTGCAAGGCAGAATTACCCCTGACATGGTGCTATTTCTAGCAGTTCAACTGAAACTGAGAGTCAATGTTTCAAGATAATTCACTGTGCGTGCTGACAATGTATTGTGAAATACTTTCTAAATTACCATGCAGATTTGATGTCTTTGAAAATTCCAGCAAAACCAAGAAACACTTGCAATTAACCAAAATATGAAGCAAAACACGGCGACAGAACTTGTGAGAAGGGCACAGTCGTGTTTAAGAAAGTTTTCAGCCACGGAGAGCTTCACGCTGTCATTACAGAGATGCTCAGTTCTCTGCTGTTCAGTTTCCCTCAGATCTCAGCCACAAAGGACTGCGATAGTCTTTGGTGATAGCCTACCAGTAATTCCTTGTGAGACCCCCAGGCGGGTTTGCCTTGTTTTGGTGACCACGTGCCGTCCCCCATTTTACTGACAGCACCCACGGTGCACCTTATCCTCCAGCCACAAAACTGCACGTGGTTCTAAGAGCAAACACTGGTGGGAAAACCATGGGGAGCTTTTCCAGGAAAACAAACAGGAAAACAAAGAGGGCGAGAAGAACCTGTAATGCAAGATTAGGGATAACTCTCTTTAAACTGCTAATATACTTCCTGATACACAACAGCACAGTTTACCATTTCATGACATCCATCAATAACAAGAAGAAATGAGAATTTCTCCCCTTACATTTTCTAAGCAAAACATTCCTGCAAGTTTCCATTCAGTTCCAATCACCTATTCTTGACCATCACTTCCACATACACTCCAAGAAGTGTTTTGGACACAGCAATAATTCCTTCAAACCCTCACACAGCCTCTGGCATCATCAGATCTTGAAGCACACCGTAAGAGAATCCCGTGCCACGTGCCCAACTCCAGCACCGAAGCAAAGGGCTCAGTATCCTTCAGTAGCAGAACTAACTTGAGTTCTCCCATCTTTAAACCAAAAGAAAGGGAAAATTTTTCACCTGGGGGTCAAGCAGGATTCTGCATCTTGGCTATTTGGGGCAGGCACAGAATAATGAACTTTACCAACCGCAGACATCCTTCTGAGCTGGAAGGGCCATCTACTTCATTCAGATACAAAGGAACACCTTGGTGGGACATGCTAAACTCACCCTGGTCAAACTCTCAGCATGCTGCTCAATTTAAACAAGACGGGGAAAATAATCAACTAAGGCAGGAGGTATCTTCATCAATCTAGGTGAGTTCTGTCAGAGCTCAGAATGAGTGAGAAACACCTTCATGTCTCATCCTGTCTTCCTCTACATCTTCTGGTTTTTTTTGTTGTTTTTTTTTTTTGTCCCCTGGTAACATATTGGAAAGGAAATGACTGATCAGCTCATCTGAATGTCCTTTACTGAGTCACAGTACCTGACAAACAGCTTGAGAAAGAGTAATCTGCCATCACATTTCAGTTTTGAGAAATGCCCCGTAGAGTAAATGTCAACACCTTCCTTAGCAAGCATACAGTGTTCTGACCAAGGGTTACATTTTGTTTGAGGCTCGACTGTACCTACTTACAAAGTTATTTCATCTCACTTTGATCACAGTCACCTCTAAAATAAATAAATGAATAAGTAAAAGGGGGTGGAGCAGCGCAGACCCTTACGTCTTGACTCCTGGATGTTCACGGGAAAGGCTTCAGCTGCCTAAATGCCACCCCTCCCCTTGCTATCCAAGCAGTCACCCTTCCCTCCCCGACAGAAAGAGATTGGACACCAGCAGCAGTGAAAGAGGAACGTCTCTCAGGAAAGCTTGCAGAGGGTCCTTCTGCTACCAGTGACTACGAATGGACACCTGGGAGAAGGTGGACTCCTGTCCCTAGGGGGCTGGTACATCAAGCTCCACAATGTATTATACAGAATCAATTTCAAATACAAATTGCAGATGACTTTGTTGTTGCTGACTGTATTCAGAAGGAAGGAGAAAAATAACAGAGGAATAATGGATTAATTTTTTGTAATCTTCAGACATCGGCTAATCACAAGGGAGACTGTCATCTCAGCTGCAATTTACATAAGATAATGAGAACTTCAGGTTCATCCATAATAACACCAAGCATTTCACAAATATCTTTAGTGTTATGAAGAGGCCAAACCAGGGTGACAGGTAGCTGCAGGTAGAACCTCTCGCTGGGTGTTCTGAACACCTTTTGTAGGAGGTAAGAGCCCACAAGGCAGCAGCCACGTAACGGCAGCATGGTCCGTGCTTTGCGTTATCCACGCCAAAGCTAACACAACCTTTTTTCATAGATGAAAATGCGCAATTGTTTCAATCACTTCATTTTCGCAAAAAGCATTTCTGCAGTATTCTGATTCCTGCAGTGTTGTAGGAGCCCTCACTTTTTAACAAAGCAGAGAACAGGCTCTGAAGGACTGCAGAGAAGCAAATAGCGTATGCCAACCACAGAAACTCCTCCAGGACCTTCACCAGTCCTCCTGCAGCACTGACAAGGAGACAATTAGATGAAGGGGCATTCCTTCTTCGAAACTTTTGGCTATTTCATGCAGTTCAAATTTCTTTACATTAAATATTTTCTGATCACCTTGAGTGCCCTCAGACACCAGAGCCAATTCTGCTTTAAAGCCGCACTGCAGCCCTCCTAGAGGTCCTCGCTGTGCCTGGCTACAAGCAGCTGTGCGGGCCATGGGAAGCCCAGGCACGTTTTCATGTTGTCTGCTACCACACCAGGAGTAGCTGCTCTCTGACAGCAGGCAGATCTCCCAGTGGTTCGGGAGCTCCATGCCACATCTTCAGCACGAGCACTTATTTAGAAGCCTAAATTTAGACACTGTAAAGTTACTAAATTTACTTTTGGCAATGAGGACTAATTTGGTCTTCATTTTGGAGAAGCTCTCTTTGAATTCAGATTTAGAACATCAATGGGAATAATTGTTCTTTGTTGAGAAGTTTCAGTAACTGCCAATTCTCCTTTCCAAGCTTCTGCCAATCAGTCTTCTTTCTTAACTTGCCATCTGATGTCCTTCTGCTGACTTTCTTGCACTGTCACTCCCTGCACTGATGACAGCAGACCACTGGGCAAAATACAGGCTGAAGTGCTTCAAGTCCTCAGAACGCACTTGGTAGTGATCATCTGCTCCTTCTGATGTGGATGCCAAAAACTAACAAACAAAACCACAAACCAACAAGCACCGAGAGCACAAATGGGCTAGCTCAGAAATGCCCTCACTGCTCCACAGCACATCATGTCCAGGAACTCGTGCACACCATCAGAATCCTCAGTGCGGTAATGGCTGCCCCCAGTGAGACAGAACAGAGCCTCACCAGAGGGAGACAGTGGCTGCTCCCTGGCAGAGGGTGATGCTTTGTATTCAGCTGGCAAACAATCAGACCAGGCCAGTTTTAAAGCCTTCACAATGGGAACACAGGGAAAAAAGCATACAGCTCTGAACTGGGATACAGATGGGGGCTGACTGGCGTAACGCAGTCCCCGTGCTGCCAAATTCCACCACGGCTACACACACACAGAAAGGGCACGTATCCCATGCAAACTCAAATCTTCTCAGAAGGGATGATCAAAGGAGAATTCCTTTCAGCTTCTCTACTTAGTGCTGTAACAGCCTGCCCTCTGTTCCCTGCTGCAACAAGCTGCCTGACATAGCAAGGCATGAAGGAGTGCCTTGGGAACCTCTCTGAGTCGCAGAGGACATGAATCCTCCTCAAAAAAAGCCTGAACCTAAACTCCGTCTTTTCACCAGAACAACTAGTTAAAAAAAATAATTAACGATCATGTTATACAAATGCACTGAGAGAAGCACTGAAACAACGATGCTGTAGGACAAAAGAGCAACATAGGTTTCCAATATTTACTAAAAATACTACTGGACTTGGTTTTTAGTCTGAAGATGCACAGTCAGGACTACATTTTGCAACAGAAAATCCCTTCTCACCTCTTCCCTGCAGCCTGAAAAGCAGCAGGCAGCTGCTGCAGCTCCCCTCCAGCTGCCCTGCGTCCTGGTGGCGATGGCCTCCTGTCACTGCAGGCAGGACGTGATGGGACACGGGGACCTCATCCTCTGCTGTGTGTGTTCAAGCACTGGGGCAGAGCAGCAAACAAGGGAGTGCTTCTCTCCAGACAGCTCTGCTTCTACTCCAGAGGTGCAATTGCAAACAGTTCCTGATCTCCGAGTTATTTTTCCTTACATGAAATATTTTCCCTCACTCTCCGGCGAGAGGTGAGCTTTCATTTCAGATGAATTGTTGTCTGTTAGTAGAAGCATCACTCACGCTGTGCTGAGCCTGTCCTGTGGACATGTGACATCCCCTTGATGGCACATATCTGGGCACTCACCTGGACAGCACAACCGAGCCAGGGTGCACACAGACAACCAACCATTCTCCATTGCCCCATGTTACCTGTTCTCCCTTCCCACTCGTATCCTTTTTGGATATTTTTTTCCCTCAAACATGACAGAAACTCACCTTATCGGCCTACTGCTGGGTTCCTGAAGGCAGAGCGTGCACCAGATCCCTTGCCATGGGATCATCTGCTCCAAGATTCTACTTTGCCTCAGTAAGTCATACATGTTTCTTATTTCTAGTGATTTTTTTTTTTTGCTATTTATAATAAAAATATTCACAATTTCAACCTGCAAAAATATTTATCACCTTACTTTCATAAGGCAGTCAAAATGTTCCTCAAGTCAAGTTTATTTAGGAATACAAAACCAGGTTGCAAGATTCACGTTGAAAGAAGGACCTGGGGGTCCCAAT
>WBMW01003682.1:546686-585163 GCA_013396635.1 Penelope pileata | reverse complement strand
CGATAATCGGAGCGGGACAGAAGCAAACAAATACTAATCAATGTGCTATCAGACCCATTTACTATTGGCCAGCACAACATTCAAACAGATTGTTTTAGAAATGAAAAAAAAAATGGAAAAGTAGCTTTATCACTAGTGAATCCAAAAGCGCTCTACTAGGGATGGGAAGCAGTTTTATTCCTCACTATTATTGTCTAGAGAAAATTCCCATGCATCAAGTCCTGACACTCTTTAGGGTTACTTTTCCTCTGTATAAATTGCAGTTCAGGGACTGATTTTCTTCTCTGCAGTGTTGGCTGTAAATCTCATTCCTCCAATTGAGTCCATGTGATTAGTTTAGATTTACAAGGAACAAGAGAGAAGGTAAAGGATGATTTTTATCTTGATTTTACCCTAGATTTCTGATTGAAAAGAAAATCTGTGGGTTATACTCTGAGGATAAGAAATGAACATCAGCAACAAATTTCTTAAATGCGGGCAAGCAAAATGCAAAGGAATAGTGCCTAAAACCTGATGTGAAATGTGTTTTCTACTAAAAGTGGAGATGAGCAGATGAGGCATCTTGAGACAAGAAGATGCGGAGAATGGATGTGCTGGCTCTGTGATGTGTTCCCTGGTATCTACTGAAGTGTAAGCGCATACAAACATTGTTTTTTTGTGTGTTTTGTTTTGTTTTGTTTTGTTTTGTTTTTAATTCCCTTTAAGGAATAAAAGTTTGTTAAGGGAAATCTTTCCGAGCATCTGATGTTCAACACGCTGAGCTTCCTATAAAGAAAAAAGCTGGCTAAAATGCCGTCTCTAGCCAGAGATTTATGGAGAATTTTCAATAAGAAGGTTATTGTTTACCCTTTGAAAATAAAGCTTCAGTTATTGTGACCACAATTTTTATTTGTGAAGCATTGAAAAACTATTTTTGCACAAAAAGGATAGCACATGGGATCTCTAAAACAGATTACAGTTTTTTCAAACTTAATCTGAACTTTATCCTCATACCAGTTTAGGCAGATTTTCATATTCTTAGCACTAGTATCAAAGAAGATGACTTTATAGTATTTAACCCTCTTAAAGTGTCCTTTCCAATCCCAGCCCAATCTGTTCTTACTTCAAAGGTTGCAAAGCACTGAAGGTTGATTAAAATCTAGATCAGTAAGAGCTTGATAAAACATACGCAGCATGTAAGCTTCTTCAAAAAACAAACAAATACAGAGTTCATCAGTCAGCAGAGAGCTTCTTAAAGCTTTGGGAAGTAGAGATTGTGGCAGAGGAAAGTGAAAAAATCCTCTGAAAGCAGAGGTAAAAGGGAAACAAATGGCCAAACAGAACAGTTTTCTAACGGAGAAGAGATTAAGACAAGGTTACTGTTGTTTTGCAGATAACAGACAGGAGAGTCTAAGTGGGTCAGCAACAGACTGTTCTGAAGACTAAGGACTACTCTACAATCCTAAGAGTCACACCGGAAAAATAGGAAGTGAGCTCATGCCCTGAAACCAACTCTCTGCACACCTAATAAAATAATCCTTCAGAGTGGTTGAGTTCAAATCCTTTGTGGAAGTCAAATGAAATAATAACCAAACTTTTTCAACTTTCAAAATGATGTTTAATTGAATTTGTGGAGTACTCTATGAGAGAGAAATCAGATGGAATGTATGTAGCCAGTAAGTGAGTGGTAGGACTTGCGGGAAGATATCTGCCAGGGTGTTCTCCTTGAGAACTCTTCTAATTAGATCATTTAATGAAGAAGAGACTTTTCTTCTTATTCACCGCAAATCTGACAAAACTGAGAAATATAAATGCAGATCCCTGTCTTCCCCCCAGGTTGACAGGAAGCATCCCCAGAAACCTGATGGGTCAAGTACGACAACAGTCTGGATCTTCTTGCCTGAGTAATTTTTTCAAGACAAGAGGGAGACAGTGTTTCTTCCCCCCAAAACTCCCTGTCCTAATTGCTCCTTCTTCCAACGTCCTCTGCCAGTATCCCAGACACTCAAGAATCCATAAATAATGCTTAGGAATACATTGAGAAGGAGTTTTATTTCCATGTAAGAAGACTTACTTTTGATGGAATTTGAGATGATGTCTGCAGAGAAAAGGGTCTTCTTTCTAAAGACTGTGTTGGAGGAGGATGCGAAAAGCACAGCTAAAGAGACCATTGCATTGTGGCCTTAGCGTATTTTAGCACTGGGTAACTCAACTGAAGGCACCGATTACGTTTTAAAGCAGAATAATTTTCGTTCCATACTACTTCCCAGGGCTTAAATACTGGGTGATTTCTTTCTGATTTGCGTCTTAGTCCCCATCAATAGCTTAGCACAGTAGTGAGAGTGCAGCTTTGCTGGTGAGCTCTCTGTGCACCGAATAGGGAGTTTTCTTTTTCATGAATGATACAGAACCTGCTGCAGTGAGAACCAGAGCAAACACCTCAGCAGAGGATGAAAGCGAGTGTCACACATATCTGGACTGATTTCACCTGTCATCTCAAACTACTGCAGGGAAAATCCTTCTTTCATAAGGCATTATCATGTGCTCAAAATCTAACAGAAATTATGCAAATAAGATATTTCAGAGGGGTTTAATGTTTTTTTTGTTTTGCAACACTAATTCACAGGTCATTCATGTTAGTAGGATACACTATAACAACTTAGCTTGTAAGCAGCACCCCACTCACATTTTCCCATTTCTTGATCTGGAAGGTCTTTATTAGTCTCGTCGTGTTTAGAGAGGTCTTGGATGGAGAGTAGAAGTGTAGACATCGCATAGGAGAAGTCTCTTAACCATGAGTAAAATAGCTTTTGTATGAGTAGCAGTCCTGTAATATGGAAACCTTATTTCAAAACCTCTAGCGTTAGAGGTACGTGCTGGACTGATTTTTAAAATGATTTATCAAGCTAACTTCTGCAATGTTCTTTTATCAGTTGCTTTAAGCTTTCATTTCCACCTTTAGTTAGAGGAAATTTTAAGTCAAAATATTCACTTCCTTGCATAATAATTGTTTTCAGATATGTACAGCTTGTCATATGTATGTGTGGTGAAGGAAGAGGCAGAGTGACAATTATCTGAGAACTTCTTTATAATTAAATGATAATATTTGAAGGTTTAAAATGTTAGACAAATTTCAATCAAAGATGAATTGCTGGGGAAAGAGGAGGTAAGGACACCAGAGATGTATTATAAATTCTCTTCTTCATAAAGACATCATTTCAATGAATGCATGGATTTAATATGTCACTGACATTATGTTAGGGATTTTGTTTTGAAGAGAAACAAAAGTAGGAATGAAAATGAAAATGAAATGTAATGCAGGTCCCTGTTTTTCGTTGAGAGCAATTTCATAGCATTTTCACAATGAGGAAAATGACATATTTGTTGTTCTTGAAAGTTTTGGAGTAGCTAGTTAATATGCTTTCAATTTTCATTGCCTAGATATAATGAAAGTAGGATTACCTGCTGTGCCCTTACTACAAAATCATGGTAAAAAGGAAGACAATGTTTTCAAATTGGTTGTTAACAAAGCACAGCACTGAGTGTACACTTTTTTGAAATGCAGAGATACCAAATAAAAGTATGGAATCAAAACTTCAAGCTGGTATTGGCAAGTGATGACGTCAATAAAAAAAAAAAGGATTCAGGAAAACTGAGAACCTCATGTTCTTCATTTATATATATATATAATATATATATATATATTTCTGTTTGATGTAAGTACATATCTTAAACAGAAGCAGATAACTGCATTTAATTAAAAAGTATTTAAATGAATGGTTTGGTCAAATATGGTAAACTGAGACTGTTTTTATAACAGGGTATTGTATCTGTGCTGCCTTCTCTTGCTTGCTTCTCTTATCTCTCTATGATACAATTTTTGTGGTACTCATGGGCAACGGACTCTTTTAACTAAGCCAAGCAGTGACATCACCAAAAGTCTAATTTTGAAATGAAAATTAGGAAAGAAGTAGACAGATATCTCTCAGTTTCATGGAGTGCTGGGATTTCCAAATGAAGTCACAGAGATACTGCCATACAGTTAAGTGCATAAACATCATTAGCAATGAATGGTGGAGTAATTGTCCTTTGTATCCACCATAGTGTTCACTGTACTAAAACTGTGATTAGATTTAGGAAACACATTGTTTTTGAAAATGATGATATGTTTTTAATCAAAAGCATCAATTGTTTAAAACCAAAAAAAAAGAAAAAAGAAAAAGAAAATCAGATCCTTAATGAATTAGTCACTTTTGAAAATATGACTGAGACTCTGATCTTTCTGAAATATTCATGAAAATGTTACTCAAAAGTTGTGTTGAGAGAAAATTGTGATGGGAGAGGAAGGATGAAACAAAAGAGTTTCAGATACTTAATTCTATAGAGGTTTAGAAATATGGAAACTGGAATTTAAGTCACTTATAAGCTTTGAAAACCTGTAGCCTGACTCCTTAAAATTTTTCCCTTTATACAAGACTGTACTTCATCACCTTCCTTGCTGTGCAGTAGGTGAATGTATTGCAATCAACCTAAAAACTAAATTTGCCCCTGAGGGTATTTTCTTTGGACAATGTACTAAGGGACTTTGACTGTCAAACTCTAAAAAGACATAGCCATACTGACACAGGGACAGGACTCTCTAAATCCTGAAACTGTCTCAAAAGAAAGAGATCACAGAGTGCTGGAAAATGACAGCATCTGGAAAAAAGACCTACCACATCTGTCAAAATTCCACCTCAGATTATCACAAACAAACATACAGAAGTATTATTTTCCCACAGTGAGACAAACTACGATTTTGGTAGCTTTAACTTCTATTTTCGTTATGCTGCACAAAAAGGATGATGACAAATTAAAGAATGAGACTATTTTCTTTGAAAAACATATGTCTTGTCAAAATGAATTTCAGTAGGAAACGTAGAACATCTCTTGGTTTCCACCACAAGACAGAAACTGATGTGGTAGAAACTCTGTATTTGTATTCCAAAAAATCTGCACGTACTCGTTACAGAATTCCTAAAAATCTCTGAAACCTAAATAGGTTCCAGTTTTATTATTTCCTTGAACAGCTCCATATGTCTGATTGTACCTCTTTATTGTCTCTAAAACATAGATTATGTTTGCTTGATTGTGTTGGTGAATTTCCACGACTTGCTCTTTTAGGTGTTATACATTGCTCAATAATGATAACAATCAAATTTGGATATTAGAATGATGGATGATTGGAGGTGATAAATATTAGGTATATTGAAAAATTGGAGGGGTCATTTTGAGAGTAAAGAAATTATTTCTTAGTTTTAACAATGCACAATAATGAAGATAAATATATCTGAAGTATTTATATAATCTTTATAATTGTAAAAAATTGGAGTTTTACTCTACAAATACTTATGAAAGAGCATAGCATTCCTTACTTCATTTTTAAATTCACATTTTTTTCCTACTTTGATAGTCTTCTGATTTATATCAAGTCCATACAAAATCAGACAATCTGGGACCTCTGTGAGAATCTGTCATACTTCATGTGACATGTCATACCTATGACATGTTATAATTGTCACTATTGTTTTCTGTTTAAGAAGTGGAAAGAAACCTTGAGAAATTTTAATTATATCATCCATTACCACTAAAGGAAGCAGTACCACCACTGACAGCCATAAAAAGCTTGACCCTGCTGTAAGAAACCGTAAGTTTAGACAGTGTAATGAGAAGTGGAAGAGAAATAAATCAAAATGGGACAGAGTTCAGGTTTTCAGTCATATTAAGAATAGTTTCCTATGCTTATGGGAAAATCACTGTTTAACTTTGAGTATATCTACTTTTGAGTACCTATTGATAACAATAATTGGGATAGTTCATAATACATGTCAAAAGAAAATTGTCTCTGAAATGAAAACTGAATATTTCTTTTCCTATTGTTTCCTCTTTGTACTTATTCCTTATTGAATATTACCTTAAATTTTAGCAGTCCAGTTTTTAAGAAGTTATATTTTTTGACATGTAGTCCATGCAACTTTTTAATAAGGATGAAATATTTTATTCATGTGTTCTGCTTGATCTTTTTCCAACATTAAAGTTCCATTGTGACTCCTGGAATTGCTGTCTGGAAGAATTACACAAAAAACTATACCCCATTTACTTGGCTCATGCTTTCAGAAAATTTCAGAAACTGTATGACTGCTATTGGCCGTAAACAATTTTTTTCTTTTCTTTTCTTTTTTTTCTTTTTCTTCACATATCAGAGATGTTTGCTGGAAAGTCATAGAATGAATTTGTTAAACTTCATCCATACTTTTTAAAAGTGTGTTATGCATGAAGAGGTAATATAATTTTTATAGTCATGTATAGGAAGAACTACACATCCCTGTATCATGAAATACAAATGTCTAGAAGTCAAAAAAGCAGTCACTGGATTAGTATCTGAGGATACTGAATAAGTGAATGTGATCAAGCTATACAAAAGAAGAGGCCACTCAAAGTGTGACATTGAGAATCACCTTAAACAAAATACATTTAGAAATTACTTCAATAAGCCGCTATTTTAGAAACAAAGGGAAAGAACGGAAGATTCAAGGAAAAAGTGTCTCCATTCCCCAAGACATACCAGTACTGGAATATTTCATCATTGCATTGTCCCAAATACAAATGTACATAATATATATGTACATAAATATGTATAATACATATTTATGTGTATATATATTTATACTATGCACATGTATATTATATAGGTATGTAATATATTACATGTATATATGTATAAAATAGAGATATATAGCTTTTCCTTTGCATTACTATAAAAAGCATAATATAGATTATAGAATATGCAGTAGAAATATGTTGTATTCATATAATGTAATATAATATTCATATAATATATATATATCAATTTATATAAATTCATATATAGGTGTGCATAATAAAATAGTTCCAACATTCTAACGGAGTTAATTAGAAATATATCAAAATGTTTCGTTCCTAAATTTGATGTTAGTTTAGCATTAAATTGAGCTTTAAAAGCTGTTTCATTTAGTGATCAGATGCTTGTGTTTTCTCCCTTGGACATTGTCCTTGGCCAGAACACATTTTCCCTGATGCATTTCCTGTCATATGATGCCTATGACATACTACTTTGTTTGGTTATAGGTGAGTCTCAACCACAGAGGTGTAACTCTTCAGGAAGTTCTTCTGTCAGGGGACAACACAACCCCAAAACCTTGCAAGGCACTGGGCCAAGACAAAACACACAGTTTGACACTTATTAGAAACAAATATTTCAGATCCAACTCCTACTTTTATCCACACTGAACAAAATCTGTTTTTTGTTGTTTTTTTTTTTTAATTCCTTTGAAATAGAACCATTTTGTCTTCATTTTCTTAAAAAGAAATAACATTTCAGTAAAATCAAATTTCTCAGAAAAAAAATGTCTTCATAGAAATTTCATTTTTCATGAGAAAATAAAACAATTATAGTGGAAAATCCTCAGAAGCATCTGAAGTGGGGAAATTTTCAGTTAGCATTTTCTAAAGAAGTTTACGCTGAACTCTAGGAAACAATAGTGAAAGTAAAAGCTCACAAAATACTAGTTTCACAGAATCACAGAATCACAGAATTGCAGGGGTTGGAAGGGACCTTGAGAGATCATTGAGTACAGCTCCCCTGCCAAAGCAGTTCCCTAGAGCAGATTGCACAGGTAGGCGTCCAGACGGATCTTGAATATCTCCAGGGAAGGAGACTCCACAACCTCCCCGGCCAGCCTATTCCAGTGCTCCATCACCCACACTGTGAAGAANCCCCAGGTCCCTCTCTGTAGAGCTCCTCTCCAGCAGGTCATCCCCCAGCCTGTACTGGTGCATGTGGTTACTCCTCCCCAGGTGCAAGACTCTACACTTGCTTTTGTTGAACATCATCAGGCTCCTCTCTGCCCAACTCTCCAGCCTGTCCAGGTCTTGCTGAATGGCAGCACAGCCTTCTGGCATGTCAGCCACTCCTCCCAGCTTTGTATCATCAGCAAACTTGCTGAGAGTGGACACTATCCCCTCATCAAGGTCGTTGGCAAAGATATTGAACAAGACTGGACCCAGCACCAACCCCTGGGGAGCACCGCTAGTTACAGGCCTCCAGCTGGACACTGGACACTGTTTACTGTCTTAGTTTCTAACTGAAACTTTCTCTTAGTGTCTGGTACAAAGCTGTGTTTTGGTTCTAGAAGAAAAACAAGGCTGATAACACCTGGCAGCGTTGAACAGAGCCAAGAACATTTTCATTCTCAGCTCCTTGTGTCTCTGCCAGTGAAGGAGTGAGGGGGGGCACAGAGAGATGGGAGAGGACAAGAGCAGCGCAGCTGACCCAAACTGACCAAATGGATATTCCATACCATACGACATCATGTAATATAAGGAAGGGAAGTGAGCTGGAAGGGCCCGTTTGCTTGGGAATTGTCTAAGCATCAGTCATGGTCGGTGCACGATTGTTCTGTGCAATCACTTGTTTTGTATACAATTATCATTACTGTTATTTTATTCTATTTTCCTTTTCTGTTAGTAAATAGTTTTATCTCAACCCACAAATTCTACCTTTTTTTTTAATTCTCGATTCTCTCTTCCATCCCATCTGGGGAGGGGGGCTAAGCGAAAGGCTGTGTGGTGTTTTCAGGCCTGCCAACTGAAACCACAACATTTACGAAAGAATAGACAGGAAGAGGAAAAAAAAAATTGAAAAAAAAAAAAGCCAAGCCCAAAAGCCATAAAAATGTAGTTCTATAGATCAAATGAAAAAAGAGTATTCTAGAAAGATCCAGCTTTCCCTAAAGGACCCGCAGCCGGCAATGTCTGGAGACTTTGCATCACACATAAGAGGCATTATTCAGCACAGTCATTGCTTCAATTCTCATGAAAAGGCTAAAGCATTGCATTTCTCAGATATCTTTATAAGAGAATGGCTTTAAAAAGTTAAATAAAGCAAGAAAGTAATGCACATTTCTATACACAAGGAGAAAATGAATTAATTTGAGTAAGAAACAGCAGTGTAACATATATAGGTTGTATTTTGATCTCAATGTAAATTTTAAAATAGCAGGCAAACCTTCTGATATCTCAGTGGAAATGTAGAATATGCACAACAGTATTATTTCATTTCTGCTGCCTAGGTAGAAATTAACAAGCAGAAAACTTCTTATTGGATGCCTCTTAGTTCTGTATTGGAAATGATGATGTACCTAAGAACAACTGTACCAGCGTGGACCAAATGTTCACTTCGTCCAATATGCTAAGTGACCAAAAGGGAATTTTCAGGGAAGAGTTTAAGAATAGAGAAAGCATACAGTGATACTACTTTGCAGTGGCATTCCAGCTCTGAAAATCATCTGTGAGCCCAAGGTGATGTTTTTGTATTTTCTTTGTGTAGACAGCTTTCTTCCGTGAACTTACTTAATTCAACTAATACAATTTTTTTGTATCCAAAACATGCTGAAACAACTTCCCCAGTTTAATCCCTCCAATGTAAAGAACGATTTTTAAAAATCTGTGAGATGCTGCTTCATATGATGGCCGCTTGTTCTTGTATGGGGAAAGACAATGAACAGCCATTCTCTATTCATCTAGTTTCCCAAAGAAAATCTTTAAGTTGTCATACCAGATCAATACATGCCAGCAAAATAACAGCAATCATCTCACTTAACCTACTCAAATTAGGTAGCACCACACTCAAGTCAGTGGGGCTAAAAGTGAGTCAGCAGCCTGGGTTGTTCAATTATCAATTCCAGTTAATACAAAAATAGTAATGTTTCTCCAGTACCTGTCGTTGGTTTTCTGTCTCTAGCCTCAGTCTGGCTTCTACACATCTTCTGGTCTCCAGGAAGGCTTGACGTTGTGCTCTGTCTGATAGGTAGCTAATGAAGATTCCTGCAGTGTTCATACACATAAATAACACTGCCTGGGCCACTATCTGCAAAAAATAACAAGCAAGATTTGATCAGGCAACAGAAGCAAAAGCATCTGTTTAGAAATATATATGGAGAGAGAAAGAATGATGGCTCTGCAGTCATGTAAGCTGTAAAACTGAAAGGTTAGGAAAGTTTACATAGAAGAATCCCTTGGAACTTAATTAAAGGCCTCAAACATATAAAATTCTCTCTGCCTTGAGGAAGAAATATAAAGTATTTGAGGGCATTAAACTCTAGTTGAACCACAAATGATGTTTCCAAGAACTGACTCACAGGGCTGTAGTCAGGAATGATTACGAACATAATTAACGATTTGTTTTTGCACTGCCTCTTCTGTAGAAGCAACTTTTTGATTTGTTTTACGGCTAGTTTGAGAGTAAAGCCATGTTAATGAAAACAAAGAGTGCCAGTTAGCTAAGAATTAGCATCAATGATAATAGCCATTCTGCTATTATAGACCAAATCAAATAAATTCATTTTCAGCTGATGCCAAGGCTTGCATGATCTGAATCCCAAACCATCCAACAAGAGAAGCTGAACGCATAACCAAATACTTGCATAGCCCGTTCCTTTGTACACAAACTCTTTATTCACTGATGCCTACGTAAGAGCTGCACTCTTTCCTTGCAGGTGCGTCACGGCTTCTTCCATTGATACATGAACTTAAAAGAGCCAAGTGGGAGTGGATCCTTGGACAGTGTAAATTCCAGTGGCCTGTTTGCCTTTCATCAACACTTCTTTGTGCTATGTATGTTTGTAAGGCAGAGGATATCAACACCATTGAAGTGAGGATTATGTAGGAAACACAGTAAGAAATGTATAATATATGCATGCACTTTGGAAAGAACAAAGATCTACGACTTCAGTAACTTTATTCAACACATCATCAACTGTAAGGTTTTTTATAAACTGTCCTGAGCACTCCATCAGTCTGAGTTGAGAGACATTGCTGGCTAGAACTTGTGCTTTGTAGTGTTATCTGATAATCAGTTGCCCTAAAATCAAAGTTTTGCTTCTTCTAATAGAAGAGGTAAAACATTTAGAAAAACTCCTGATCTCATTATAACACTGTGCCTTAGATATGCAGGTCTCATTTCTCACTTTCAGGTAGGTTACAGAAGTGATATTTGTTATCAAACCAAATGCATTTGACAGAAACTTCAGCTTTATTTATTCTAGTATTTCTTAATCTGGAGCATTGTTCTACAATAAAATAGGGAACTCATTTACGATTTGTATGCCGTGATTAAATAAGAATGCATATCCTGGCTCCAGCTGAAGCTCTGCATAACCGTTGTCAATAATTGACATCTAGGAAAACCTTGTGAGAAATAGGGCATGATTATCATGATCTTTGCATCATCCTAGCTTCCAGGATCCTGTGGTTTACAGCACCTCTGAGCTGGGGATGGCATACTCAATCCATCTGCTTAACAGTCCCTGGTAGATCTACCACGTGCATTTTTCTCTGGTGCCTATCCAAAGCTGGTTATACCTTTGGTCCCTACCGCATCCAATGACAAAGAATTCTGCAATTTAATTAGGCACCTTGTGATAAAAATATTTCTTTTTGTTTGCTTTAGTTTGCAGCCCTAGCATTGAGTGCCCATCATACTTACAATATGCAAAACAGTGACTAATCATTCCCAATTCATCTTTTCAGCTTCCCTGATTTTACTGACTTATAGCATACCTCCTCTCAACCTTTCTTTTATGAAAGGGAAGATCTTATTACTATCTAATCTGGTTGTGTTTGTCACCATTCCACCTCCCTCTTTCTGCTTTTTCCCTATACTTTACCTTACCGTGTCTGACTGGAGACAAGGTGCCCCATACCAGCCAGCTTCCGCCAGACACTTTCCACCTTTGCTCCACTGTAGGACAGAGAATATGGTAATTCAGCCCATGAGATAGCTCCTTTCCGTCACAAGCTACTAACAGGTGTATGATGGGCTGACACGAGATAAGATCAGTTTGGATTGCGTCATTCAGCACAACAGAAGTCAGATGTGGGTGTCTGGAGAAATCAATATTTCATATCAGTTTAACTAATCTGAGGATAATCTATGTTCACACACTAGCAAAGTTAGAGTTTAGGGTGAAAAAAAAAAAGAAAAATCTTTTACAGCATTTGAACAGTGCATGTCAGTGGTGAAAGCACTGGCAGAGCATTCTCGTTTGCTTGTAGATTCAATTATAACACCCACGTGAGCCCAGCTCAGTCACCTGTCTCTGCTAATGCTCAGGACAAGTGCCACTCACTTCAGCAGATCTCCTTCGAGTAAATGCAGTAGAATTTGGCCTTCAATTAGATTTCATGAGTCCGTAATTTGATTTGCACAAAGGGAATTATGGAAAACATGCTACAGGTAAAACTACAGCTTACTCAGAGACAGAATTTGCTTTTCTTACACATAGTAGTCTGCTTGAAACCAATCTGAAAAGGAAACCACTATGCCTTGCAAGGATACCAATCTGTGGCTCTTGTTATTAAAAAAAATAAATAAAAAGACATAAAATACTTGAGTCTTTCATTACCACTCCTTTCTCCTGTGGTTTACAGTGGCCATTTCCAGAAGCCTAGCAGGATTTTCTATTGCATGTCAGGGCCACAAGTCAGGGCAGACTGTGATTTTGTAAGACATACACAGTTTCTGACTGACCTGAAGATAATCAGTGCCCACACAGTAGGAAAGCTGAAGTATAGGCTGAAAAAATGAAAACCTTCTCACTACATTTGTTAGCCCTTTAGTCTATTTTTACCTTGCACAGCATTCAAAAAAGCAACTATAGCAGAGATAACAAGTGATCTTAAAAGTCATGAGTGACATGTTTCGATGTTAAATAGGTCTCTGGGGAGATCTGCTTCTTAAATATTTTAAAGATGCAAACAAAAAGGTACTCATCACCATGATTCTTGGGAATATCTGCAGCAGGACCCATACTGTCCCTGATGAGCATGCAGTGGCACATGATCACATAGCAGGATGAACACAGCTAAAGTTACCTGACAAGACCATGCAGAAGGTTAGAAGCAGCTGTTAAAAATTTTACTCCAAAACTCTGCTTTGCATATTTCTCATAGGAGGCAATTAAGAGTTTAGTTCACAGAGAAATCAATTGTCAAATAAAATTTAAATTTATAAATTGTCCTTCATGCAGACACCTCAGGGCACTTTGCAAAGTCAACATGAAAAAAACTCGAGCCAATAGAAGGAGAAGAGGCAGGTCAGACAAGTTTAAGTTTAAAATTGACAGTTTATATTGATTCTGATCAATTCATTTATATTTGTCATTCACTGTATGAAAAGGATTACGCCAGGGCAGCTGAAAAAGGGATAACATTTTGAGTGGACTTGGGAACCACTTGATCTCACACAAAGAAACAATTAAAAGGCACTGGACACAGCTAATCAGGCAGAAGTATTAATTGAAGCAGGTACAGTATAGTAAAGCGAGGAAAAGCTTATTTCTTGAGGGAGAAATCATTAAAAAGTAGCTAAGAAGTCTGTTGCAAAGTGGTATGAATCCCAGCCACGGAATTATTATCATGACAGAACAGAATGTAGTTCAGGAAAACAGAAATTCAGATGTGCACAGGTAAAGGAGCTGTTGGGAGCAGAGCTGGGCTATGCATAACAATGATTTGTGGTCATTTCTCCTATTAAAAGTGCCTAACTGTGTTTGTCTTGATTTGCAATTTATTCTGATTTCTATGAGTTTATGAAAAACAGAGAGTGAGTTAGAGTTCACAAATGTCAAAAGGTTTAGGTCTTCAAAAACCATAACTGAAATGTGTTTGAATTCTGCTACGTGTTTCTTTTTTGAAAAAGTGCAATTGTCCATCAGGGGATGTAAATTCATAAGGTCAGCAGGATAATCTCCTCACTCGGTGCTTTCTGAGATCTGCCTGTAATAGACATTTATGCAGTGTATAGTACCTGACCGAGTTCAGCAGATCCAGATAGCCTGTAACCTAAGGTGAAGTGAATACTTAAGAATATTCAACAAATCCAACAGATTTGAAATATGTTGATGGCTAGAAAACCCTAAAAGATAGTCGCTATCACGGGGTATCTTCATCATGATTAGTTCTGTCAATGGTAGCATATATCCATTATGGAAAGCACAGAGGAGATGAAGAAAATAAAGATTTCTGGTCCAGAAACAATTCTGAAATGTGGGAGAACACTGAACTTCTGTGTTACCATCCCAAGTGCAGATAGGAAAAAAAGAACTAGTGTGCTGTGCTCCTCAGCAGGTAATTTTGTTCTTCTGTATAGAAACAGAACAGTGCTGGGGCTAATCTCACCAAAACACATCTGAAAAGTAAAGAGACGGTTTCCTACATAATCTCCAGCTGGACATTCCTGAAGAAGATTAACATTAAAGAGCAGGAATTTCATTAATTCCAGGAATGTGCCTGTGGGAAAATGCTTAATTCTTTTCTTATTTGGCTTTCTAATTTAGGATTTGCTTCAACAACAGATTAGAGTTGTTCTTGGTTGTTTTGGGAAAACTCAGAAAGTAAAGCTGTTGTGCTTCTTTAAGAGTGTTTTCAGCATGTGTCACATAAAGAACTGGTTGCTATGGTAATTATTATTGGTTAATTAGGTTTGGAGAAGAATTTTGATTCATAATTAGTTGTTTAAATAAAAATAAAAGCTTGCCACAAGATTGGGTTTTGTACCTCAAAAGTTTCAGAAACCTCATTCCCAGCTCTCCCTTCTCCATCCCCTCCTTGTTTAGGTTACTTAGAGGGAAAATAACACGTTCTCTTGTAAGAAGAGATCACCAGAAATGAGCTGAGGGTTGGATGAGAATTTTGGGATTTGAGACCAAAATGCTCTACTTTGTATAGAACGGGAACATCTGGCAGCACAGACTCCAGCACTCTCTCACTGCTGGGCTGCAGAAAGCCTCTATTTCCAGCTGAGACCATGATTTTATGAATCAAAGCTCTTGGCAGCAAACTAGTATGAACCTGTATCTTTGCACTGCCTCTTGCCCACCTTGATCCCTCAGCACAGCTTCCTCTTTGTCGAGCCAGATCAATTATTTGTGGGACCCTATTGTGAACTGTATCAGGGAACTGGGCCAGCTTAAAAAGCAAACACTTGGCATTGGCAGTGATTTTCCTATCTAGAGCAGTTGTCTGATTGAATTCACAGCACAGGCTCCACAGGGAGAAGAAGCATGTGACTATTCATATTTAGTACTACTGCCAGCTCATTAAACTGAAATCATTTCTGCTTTATTGTTAAGTCACCTTGTAAGGAGTTTTCTTATTCCCCAGGTTCACTCCACCTGACTTCTCCTGGGATTCTGATAAATACTAATGGCAATGATAAATTTTTCTCTGTGTGTTTTAGACCATCAGTTCTTCTTCATCAAAATTTATCAGAGACTTATCTGTCCCACAAAGGTGCCTAAATTGCTGCTGTGACTTTCCAGAAAGCTGATCCTGATCCTTTATATTGTTTGATAGTACAGCAGCTGTTGTACCGCTGCTCGCATTTGGAGTGAGTACTAAGTCTTTTATCTGATCCAAACACACATAGTTTACTGAAAGATGGGAATATAATATTTGCCTGAGAAGACAGGGAAGGAGAAAGAGATATTGTTTATCCATAATAAATTTAGCCAAGCACAGACTATGATGGTTAAGACGAGTGCTTAACTCCACTCACCTTTGGTGAGCTAAATGTGAAAGCAGACATTTGTATAAATATAATCTCCTGCGTATAAAATTTTTGCAGCTTGAACTGAGTTTTATTGTTCAGTTATGCAAAGTTCCCACAGGAACATCAGTTAATTCTCCAAAAATTCAGACCTTGTTTAGGCCTGCAGGACAGTGAAGTTCCCCTATGAAGCCTGGTTTTGTTGAGACCAGAGCAGGCACTGAAGGACTTCATTATATGCCTAGGAGCACAGTTAGATCCTTAAAGAGCATGAAATCCACGGCTTGTTGGCCTTGTCTACCAAAATACAAGGTGTACACCAAGGAAGGATTAGATCATCCATGAGGGAAATGACTGGTTTCATTGCAGAGTATCTTAACATACCTATTGTTCCTGCACTACTAATGATTTGGCAGACAAAGACCATTCTTCTGATTTTACACGTGTGTAAAATCAATTGTTCTAGTTCAAGACAGAATTCAGAAATATGTATCTCTAATATTCAGAATAAGAGGTTTAGTTTGCTGTTATAAAAATAGCTATTTCCCTCTAGCTCATTCCACCTCATTGAATCCATTAGAAATGTAGAAAATTGAATGTCTTAGTAAATTGTTCATAGGTAACTCAAACCATACAATTTGGCAGATCACGTTTTGCAACATAGTGTGGTACAAGAGATCTTCCAGGAAAATCTATCATATCAGACACATAAGAGCTGACATAGCTTGAGTGATGTACAGAGGCAATAGCGCAAACACGCAGCCCTGCTAGTATCATCGAACAGCACCAAATGTAAAATCATTTTTAGCACATGGCATTCAATTACCCTTGAGGTAGTCTAAAATTTAGGATTCAGACATAATCTTAACAGCAACAATAAAAATCTATTCTATGACTTTTGGTAACCTTTTGGTGTTTTCTATTTCATGGATATTATATCGACCAGATATGTTGTCGTGGTTTGACCCAGCAGATAGCTAAGTTCCACACAGTTATTCACTCACCCTCCCCCCTCCCCAAATGGGACGGGAAAGAGAAGTAGAGAAATATGCAGTAAAACTTGTGGGTTGAGATAAATGCTATTTACTAAGAGAGCAAGAAAAGCAAAAGAAATAACAGNTGGCTCTGTTCAACACTGCCAGGATGTTATCAGTTTTGTTTCTCTTCTGAGGCTAAAACATAGCTTCATACTAGACACTACGAGAAACGTTTAGAAACTAAGACATATGTCTGGGATAATGTTGGTTCTAGGGTCATAGTCCATGCGTACGTGTGAACAAGCAGAGGTGGTTAAATACCTTAAATTAGAACAGTTTTCCATGTCTACAGGGGAGTCTTCTGGACCCTCTCTCTTTCTCTCATCTAGGAACTGATCTTGAGCTACACAATGAAATCTGGTCATCATGTATCCTGTTCATAGCACTCTTGTCACCATTTTGCACACAGGATGCTGTTACAGATATTTGTTCCTGTTTGATACAAATGTTCCTGTTTAGAACAGTCTTGTCCTTTGAGATGAGCAATCTCCTCTATTCGCTGTTTTGTCTGCTGGGTAGGTACCTTCTCCCTCTACTCTCAGGCAGCTACATTGCAGAGTAATTAAAAGAAAAAATCTGAAGTCAAACCTTCCAGATGTCTTTGTTTTATTGTCCAAAAACGTCACCTCGTTTAGTGTGCTTAGGTAAGTGTAAAAGGCTCAGATGAGAATCTCTACATTCTTTTCAAAATATATGTAAATTTGAAACCATAATACACGTACTACACAATTATTTAAAATTACCTGAGATGTCTAACCAAGAGTAGCTTCTGTTACAACCCAAATAAACTCTAACAGAAAACAAGATGCACCACAAATGCCTATGTAGTACAGAAAGGTTAGGAAACTGCTGAAGTTGGTTCAACCATACAGGTTTATGCCTGCTCGCTGCTCAGAAGGGAATGCAAAGCAGCTGTGGAGTTTCCCTTTCTACACTTAAATATTTCACTCATGAAGATCAGTCTCTCTGATTTTCCATACCTTTTTTTTATACAGTTGATCTCTCTTACAAGCTGCATATTTAGTGTTCAAAACAAATACCAAATAATTACGTTTTTAGAAGCCAAATCTCATTTAGAGCCACAAGAGAAATAAAGTAGGCTTAATAAAAGTGACAGCATCTAAACAAAGGTTTACAATAAATTGATCTGAAATGAGGAAGCACACCCACAACATCAGAGATATTAGGAATAAAAAATCATTCCCGGGTTTTGTGGACCAACATTTAACAAAAGCCGATTATGCATTGCATAGATGGATATCTGAATTCTCAATGACCGTCTCCCACTTCAGATGCACCAGTATTTGGAAATCAGGCATCAGACATCACAGCTAACTTCCCAATGACATAAACTTCCAGCTGATACTCAGCCTGGAAATGCCTGAGATCATCATTGAGCATAAAGATGAGTCTGCACACCCTAAACCAGAGACTTCTAAAATCCCTTTTGGAAAATTTCCCCAGATTTTCTCAGCAGTTCTCTCTAATCTAATACAAGATAGCAAAGGCAGAACTCCTAATACTTCCTTTAATAGATTATGCAATGATTAGGAAGAATGGTGGGAAAAAAAAAAAAACACATCAAAACTGCTTTGCAGCATTGGAAAGGATTTAACTGTATTTTAAGGAAAACAGAATTAGGTAGTCTGTATTTCTACTAAATGGGTTTATGGTAGTGTTCTGCACAGCTGTTTTTATTGCTCTGGATAATGGCTCTTATCCAAAATAGGATGTCAAATCTGAGAGAATGATAATTATGTTTGGAGGGCTGACAGCAGTTCATCCTCTCTGACACACTTTGTTGCTGTTTTCATTCGATCAAATGTATGTGCATCCCAGCAATTACCTGCAGTAGCTACCCTACGTCTCTTTCCGATGGAACTAGCAATTGCCATGATGTGTGTACAGGTGACCCTTATTCAGTGCAGAATTGACAGTGCAGTCTGCAGAATTATAGCAGTCTGCACAAGAGAAGCTTGCCTAGCTATGTTAGGTCAGGTTGTGTGTGTTTTCCTCTGAATTATGAAGCTCTGTCTAAAGGTAAAGGAAAGAAGATTTTGCAAATCATTTTTTTCTGTTTGGTTTTGCAATGAAAAAAAGAAGAAAATGAAAAATGTAATGATCTTAACTTCCTTTTGGATCTTTTATCAAAGAACAAAGACTATGTTATGAAAGGCACACCAGTCTGAGTGAGAGTGAGCCTAATACTTTCAAAAAACCAAAATGGTTTAACTAAAGTGATACTGCAAACACTGGTAGCAAGAAATAAATGAGGGTATAACAGTCTTTAGTATCATTTTCCAAATTACATGTGTTCTTCAAAGCCTTTTTCTACTCTGATGAGAAGCTCTGCTGATCAGATGTTTGTGTTAATCAGTTATACCTGCTGGCAAACAAACAAACAACACCCTGCAGATGTTTCTTTTTAAAACTATTAGCCTAAAAAAAGTCAAAACAGAGATGGAAACAAAAGCTCTTTACACTTTATTGTCAACATTTTTTACAAAAGACTAAGATCTCCCCACAGCTACATCTGTAACTGGCTGTCATTTTGCACAGGTGTCATTAGAGATGAAGTTTGCTCAATGAATCTACAGCTGATTGATGTGTGAGACCACAAGGGTCAACTCGCAGACTCTAGGTTAGATTGTAGGTCTGCTAGCTCAGAAATAATAAGGCAAATAATTTCTTTCTTCAATTTTCTACTATGAGTGTTTTGCTTGTATTTTAAAACATTTTGTAAAAGGGGAAAGGGACCTGAAAACCACAATCAATGCAATTAATGTTCTGTATTTATTACTTCTCTCACTTTTTCCCTTTGCTGTTGATTATGATAACTATGAAAACCAAGGAAAGACAGAACTCAGCAATTCCCTCTCCTAGCAAAACATCAAGAAAAACAATGACAAAGATTCTTGACTGTCCCTGATGCTAATGTTGGGCTGTAAACATGGCAGGTTGCAGCACCTGAAGCCTGCCCTTTCTTTGGGAAACCTTGGGTAGCATAACGGTGACAGACTGTATTCTGATGTGCCTCCTTGTTCCTACTAGATTTGGGAGTATGCAGAAGTTCAAGCATCCTTAGATGTGGTAATTGCCAGTGCTGATAGGACCCCAGGGAGCCTTGGAGACACTGCAGGAAATAGAGTCTGTGAAGATATGGATGAGCCTGTAAGGATAATTTGAGGATAGCTTAGGATGGGGTAATAAGGTCCAGGAGCCTTTGCTTTCTACAGCTGAGCTGAACACAGTTCAGGTACAGCAGCAAGCCTGAATCGCTCTTTTCCAAGATTAAATGTGAATTTTGTTGAAAACTATCTAGCGCTACTCAATATTGTCTTTAAAATTCATTTTTCCCTCCGTTTTTCAGCTCTCGCTTATGAGCTATCCTGTAGAAAAAATGGATAAGGGACATGGGAGCAAATGGAAATGTACCGGACAAAAGCCACGAAAGCTTACAGCATTCCACATCACTGGATTAAAATTTTATCTCACAGAGTTCGACAAGGACAAACATTTTCCTTTGTGAAACATGTGGGTGTTGTTTTGCTATTAGTCATGGTGAATGCTTCAGTGTGGTGAGCTGGAAGTCAGACTGACATCAAAAGTACAAAGAGTGCTGTGGGAAAAAGTTGACTCAGTGCTTTGCCTGGCAGAATATGCCACAAACAAATAATAAAGGACTAGGTTCCTTTTGCCACTTTGCTACCAAAGATACGTACAGTGCTAGACTCTTTCTGATTTGACACCGGAATGATTAGGTAGGACTAATTCTTTTGAAGGCAGTGGCCTATTCTGGTGTAAAACAAGGATGGGATTAACATTATATTCTGATATTTACAGTAGGCCAGATTCTCCTTGCCTGACAATACAAGACATGCCTTTGTTTTTGCTGCTTGTATAAGCATGAGAAATAAAAGCTGGATTGTTCATGGGATATTAAATAAATGATAGAAGACAGAACAAACAGTGTCTCTGATCTTTAATAATGAATCCTGCCAAAACCAGTGAGAGCTGCAGGAGAATATTAAAACTTGGTGGACATTAACTGGAGATGCCTTCCAGTAAACGCAAGGTTTGCTCCAACGTGTGGCTATGAATGTTGCCTACAATTCTGTAGTTCAAACTTTGTTTAAAAACACCCACTCAGGAGCAAGGTCAGTCCTAACCTGCTCACAAGGGAGATTCTTGGTTTCAAAGGAGCATTTACTTGAGCAAAGCAGTACTTGATCTGAGTGAGTATTTAGCTCATACGTCTTCTATATAGATCAATGTAGCAGTAGAAATGATAGGTAAACATTGCTCTCCTAGGATCACTCAGCAGATAAGTGCTTGAAAAGAAATTGTTTGTAGCCTTAGACATGCAGGAGTAGGAACATCAAGGATGACAATTCTGCATTTCATGGTGCAAAAATCTCTCCAACATCCAAGTGAAGAATTAACTGAAAAATGAATTTTTTACTGAAATTTCATTAAGATGGGAGAAATTAGTTCTCAGCCTTTCAAAAAGTAAATCAGACACAACTAGTTGTAGAAAGTGTTCATCCCAATTGATTGACATTTTTTGGAAACCAGACAGTGCTGCTAGTCAAATCCATAAAAAGACTCAAGGAGAAAGGATGTAGTTAATGTATGGCTAAGATCTTTTTTTAGTGTTTAATGCTTAATAAAAAATCTGGTCTGCTTGGTGGTGATATGCCTACTGGCTCTGATGGATTTTTAAGTAGTTTCCTCCAACAATCTTGGTTTGTCAACTATTCAAACACAAGCGAAATAAAGTATTTCAGACATCCTAGGGAATCACTAACATCTCCTTCTTGTAACAATATCCCTCCTAGAAGGATAAAATCGGTTCTTAGAATGTAAATCAATTCAAAGCATAATGGCCAGACAGATCCTTCACAAGGGACATACAAATGTTTCAAACTGCAAAAAATTACAATTTCTGCTCTTAAAGGAAATAAAGCCAGGCCCAGCCAGCCCCCACTGATCAAATTCTTTTCTTTTTGTTTAATTCAGTACTGAAAGTACCAAACCACGTCTATAAACAGCACTACAAACATGTTAGCTGTTGATATTAGGGGTCCATCTGACAACAGACACTGTGCAGTAACTTACACATGAAACCTATATTCAGTTCTGGGTAAAAACAAGCACATATTTAGATGCCTTCATCATGTTGTCCTCCTCGTGAAAACCCACATTCATTTGTTAAAATCAATTTGATTAATTACATGAGTGCGAAACTAACATATTCTTGCAATAAGCAGGCAACATAGCTGTAACATAAATAACTTCTGTTGTGCATTTTGAACTTCTTTCTCGCTTTCTGACATATTCTTCTGTATTATATATATAAAAAAATCAAAAACCTCTAAATCATGGTAAATACTTTTTCTGAAAGGTAAGATATTAACCAAGAAAAACAGTAGAAGCAGTCAAACTGTATATCTCATCCAAGATGTTATGAAAAAGAAAAAAATATATACTTGTGAACCTTGTCTAGAACAGGTAAGACAAATTTAGGGAACCAGAAAAGTTTTGTGAATGTCTTTTGTAAAAAGAAAACAACTTTCATATACATCAAACCAATTGTGTGCATGCATGTGTGTTAAAACTTTCAGTTCTTGACAGACTGTAAAAAAGAAATTTATTTTTCTTTTTTGAATTAGTAGCAAAGAAGCTCAACTACTGCATTTCTGTGCAGTTCAGCCCTGTAGGTATGCAAACGTCTTTTTTAGACATTTTGATACAACTCTAAAGGGGAAAATGTGGTTACCTAGAAATGTTTAATATTCAGATAGCATGTAGGCAGCGTCTAGTTTATAGAACTAGAGCGATACCCATGCTAATTTCTGGGCATACTTACATTTCACTTTAAAATCAGAAGTCAACCTTAGGACTCCAAACACACACGGGATCTTAATGCAAAACCCATGGCTCCTTCAGCCAAATTGCTGTCGGTGCCGCATGGCACAACCTATTTGTAAAGCAAGGCTGTGCTTCACAGCAGAGTGTGATGCTGGTATCACCAAGCCAGCAAAGACCAAAGAAGAGTTTATAAGCAGGAGGGAGACTTATGTTTCTACATGGACAGATTGTGATATGACAAGGGGAAATGGTTTGGGGATCATTCAGACATCCTGGAAAAGTGCATCCTTAGCAACAAACTGTTTATGTAACTCAAAATGATGATAACAATTGAAATCTAAACCAGGATGAACTATCTCTACCCTGTCACCCTATTTTCACTGAGAAAAGCAAGAACATCTGTATTTAACGTGTGTTTTATGCCATTCTATACACTGAACTGAAGATCCCTAATGAATTTTCAAAACATTCATCATTACTAAGAGATTTCTGTATCAGGTAACAGTAGAAATAGCAGACTAAAAATATTTTATTAAAGGTTTTTTATAGTTGCTCTGAACTGCTGACACAGATTTAGCAGTATGGAAATAAAAGCATTTTGCTGAATGAGTGTATCGCCCTTCGCAATATGAAAAAAACATAATTATCCTCGCAAGGTCAGAGTTTATTGCCCTTGAAGAGAACATAATCCACCATGTTCCCTGAATTACAATTGTGTGCTGCTCAGAACTTTGTTGAAGAAGGAAGAGAGCATTTTATGCCAATAGTAAAATCTGAATTCTCTGCTTTCTGACAGAGGGATGGGATGTTCAACTCTACGAAAGGTGCTATTCTACTCCGTTAGTATAAACCAGCCTCTAGTTTAATGGACTGGAGTGTTACACGTGGAGAAACTTTGCAAGAAATATACTATTCCACAAGGTTTCTCAGTGTCCAGCATGGATTTGGATGTAACAAATAACCGTGACTTTCAGTAGACTCATTCATTGATGTTTCTTTGCTTTCAATTGGACTTTATTGACAATACAGACCTTTCATCAGCCATTAGCCTCTTGGAAGAGATTATTAGATTCTACCATTTTCTTGCATTATCAGCAATATTATTGGCTGTTTTTGGATTAATAGTCGATCCACTATGTCCTTGGTAAACCATAGATATAAACAATGAAATTATGGATTTTCAGGCTACATAAATTAATCTAGTTCAGACTGATATGTCAGCTGCAGTGAAGGGATCATCAGAAGTACAAAATTGTTTGCCTCTTTGGAAAGTGGGAGATGAGAACACTTTGCATCAGAGTGACAATTAGGAGCCAGTATAATTTAATTATAGAAGGTATGGCATGAGGGGACCTTGACAGGTCATTTAAGTCATGCTCCAGATCCTGGATGTCACCTAAACAACTGCTAATAACAAGCTTCTCTAAACTGATTAATCATACTTCAGGATTAAGCCTCCCAGGCAAATCATGATTATCTATGTGTATTTATAACAGTACAGATTTTTACAAGGTTTCTCCTACTGTCTAACAAATATTCCTTGCAGTGACTTAAGCCCACCATCTCTCTTGCTAGCTATAGATGAAACTGAGAACAATTGCTTCCTTTCTGCAGCAACTCATTCTACATTTGAAGGCTGTCAGTTTCCTTTCAGCTTTCCCTTCTCTAGAGCAATTCTCTGTTCTGAAGTCGATAAGGATACAGATCATCAGTGTTTTTCTGGGAGAAGGTTGGTTCCTGTCTTTTTAAATTAAGGATAGTATCACTAGCTCAAATATGGTCCTGGCATTGGTAGACTGCCTAAGGATAAACCTGCCTCTAGCTTACTTGGGTAGCTAAGATTTCTGAGAAAGCTGCACGATTCACAGACAGGTATCTCAGATTTCTCCTAACATTTATGTAACAATTCAACCAGGGAAAGAAACTGAGTGGTTGGTAGCGGTGAAGGAGTTCTTTTTATTGGTGGATAGAAAGAGCATTCTTCAAACTCTCCTTCCTGCAATATTGCTCATACCACAAAGATCTAGTGGGCTGAGGCAGAATTAAACCCAAAAAGAAGAACTGAGTATGTACGTAACAGATGTTCGCTGTAAGTTTGTGCTCCAGGGCTGCTTGATATCACCAGGTGGGGATGTTGATAAGCCATCTTCCTTGAAGAAGTGATGTACCATGTCAGATGATGACCTGATACAAGTCTATAGTTAAATCACACTGAAGGATTTGAGGCTGGAATGAACCAAAGTGGGTGCAGAAGGCATGGCATGTGTCCTAACCCAGATCTCACACTGTAAGCACAGGAGCTGTGCCCTGCACTGACTGTGCTGTTTCAGGCTGGATTCAGAGATGTCAGTTCTGATCTCCAGATCCTCGTGAGATCCTCGGAGCTGCCTGCTAGAAACAATAGCTTACCACTGTCATAGAATCACAGAATAAATGAGGTTGAAAGGAAATTCTGGAGATCTAATAGTTGAATGTCCCCACCCAAAGTAGGGTCAACTGGAGCAAACTGCCTGGGGTCTTGTCCAGCCAGATTTTGACTGTTTCCAAAGACAATGACTTCAAAACATCTCTGATCAATTTGTTCTGGTGTTCAATCATCCTTACAATAAAAAGAAGAGAAACAAAATCAAGCAAGTAAGCAAGCAAACAAACAAAAAATCAACACAACTGTTTTTTTTTTTCTGTTTGCTTGTTTGTTGTTTTTAATGCTTAAATGGAACTTTTAGTTTGTAGTCATTACTTTCCTGTCCTGACACTGGTCCCCACTGAACAGAGCCTAGTTCCATCTTCCTTGAACCCTCCCTTCAGGTATTCATAGACATCGATAAGATTCCCCTGAGATTTCTCCAATCTGAACAGCTCTCTCAGCCCCACCTCACCGGTCAGAAGTTCCAGTCCCTTAAACATTAAGAATCATAGAACCACAGAATCATTCAGGTTGGAAAAGACCTATAAGGTCACCTAGATCATCCATCAGCTAACATTACCATGTCCATCACTAAACCACACCCCCTGGTGACACATCCACACCCCTCTTAAATACCTCCAGGGTTGGTGACTCCACCTCTTCCCTGGGCAACTCATTCCAACACCTAACTACCCTCTCTATGAAGAGGTTATTCCTGATAATCAGTCTAAGTCTCACCAGGCGCTACTCGAGGCTGTTTCCTTTCAGCCTGTCACCTGAGAAAAGAGACTGACACCCACCTCGCTGCAACTTCCTTTCAGGAAGTTGTAGAGAGCAATCAGCTCTCCTCTCAGCTTCCTCTTCTCAAGACTAAACAGCTCATTCCCTCAACCACTTCTCATGTACTTTGTTTTCTAGTTCCTTCTTCAGCTGCTCTCCTCTGGACTCAATCCAGTGTGTTCATGTCTCTTAAGGATTTAAGGAACTCCTTAGCATACAGAATATTAAGAATCCCACTCACTACCTCCATGTACATTTAGGTCCTTAGATCACATTGAAAAATGAGCTATAGGCCACATGACTATCCAGGGAATAATTGCTGTGACTGTCCCTTCTTCCATGTTTTGTGGACCACAGGATCCATATAAGGTCTGTGAGAATTTTTGTATGCATGTGTTTATGATTTGTTTTTTAAAACCTTTCCTTGTAGGATTCTCTAGCATTTTATTTTATTTTAATTTCTTTTAACTATTTTTGAAATTCTTTGGATTTTCTCTATATGGTAATGACTTCTAACTTCTGGCTAGTGAATTTGGGAGTTCTTTCCAAATCTACCAGTGCTGAATACTGGCCAAAAGAAGAGCATTTGATTTCCAGATTATAGTTTGAGTTTTTAATGATAGTAATTATAAAAAATGTCTCTTAATTAATGGTGCGTGCATTTTCCATTTTTAAACTGCACCTATAAACTCTCTTTAGATATACACAAACTTTAGAAACATAGTAAATATCATTTTGACTTGCAAATGTAATTACTGAACATGAAAGCAAGTTACCAAAAAAAAAAAGTATGAAATTCTACATCATTGCCTTTGCTGAGTGTTTTCATCTATCTAATACTACCTGACATGAATATGTGTTAGGCTATGAAGTGGTTGGAAACTTTAGAACTTTATATATGGTATATTATCAATTTATTTATTAGACAGATTGGTTAACCTGGTTTTGAAAAATCAACCATGTCAAGTTTAATTACAAAAGTCTTGTGTTACAGAAGCAAACCAGAAGTGATATCAAATAATTCTTGTACATCATCAAAAGAGTTCTTCAATAAATGACAATTGGATATAGCATTTGTAAATTCAATAAGGAAGTTAGGGTGTTCTGGTGCTATAAAAAACAATCTGGCCAGCAGAATCTTTGTTAGTTGCTTCAAGAAGAAAGAACAGCTGCTTTAACAATTTCTGTGCTACATTTCAAGGCCTCAGGCCATCAAACAACTTAGACTTTAAAATAACTGACATAATATTAAGATGCATTATTTTAACCACTGTCAACTCTCTCCAAAGTCAAGGTATTTTACTATGGAGGAATAGCAAAGAGTGGCTGTCATCAGATACTGTACATAAATATCCCTTAAAAATAAGTAGAGACAAGTACACTTTTACAGGAAAGAAAGTGATAAGTCATTGGAAAAATCATTTCTAAGCATGAACAGCTGTTAAGATTATGAAAGATTATTACAGACCCTATCATCCTCTACCATCACATAGGAAATGGGAACACCTTATGTGTTCTGCCATTTCTTGTAGCCTCTCAGGTGGCTAATGAAACATAGCAGAAAAAGGCAATTGCATTAACACAAATGAAATATATATATAGCAAATTTTTCTTCTCATCTCATTATTGTGAAAAAGCTGCTATTACTGTAGGGATTGGAGAGAACAAGGAAACTATTAAAGCATCAGTCAGAGTGGCATTCAGCAACATTCTGGAAATGTCATTTTTTTTCAGTGGTAATATCCTTGAACAAGATTTAGATGACCTAAGTTCTGCCTAGGTCTCAAAAAGCACCTCATTCCAGACCTTGAAGGACTCTTCCAAAAACTTCTCCCTCCATTTTGACGTATACTGTTCCCTTAAGGCTTCAAGTATAGGTTTGTATATGTGTTTAGCACCTTGATCAGTCAAATCATGTATAAAACTCTGAATCGTCTTCCTTGCAATTCAGAGAAGAGCAGGCAGTCAGGGAGGCTGCATGCCTACAATGCACTCAAAAGCATTGAGGAACATCCTTGAACTGCAGTTATCCATACTGTTAAACCACCAGAATGGTACCAGGCATGGTTTTGGTCTTGGTCAAAGATCCTTCCCTCTGCAATTCCCATACATAGTTTAGAAGTCATCACAGACCCGCTTTTCCAACTTCAAAGACTGGATGCAAGCACCCTTTTTAGGAGGAGTTAACATAGCTGTAGCCTTTGGGAAGAAGAAAAGACTGAATCCTGAGATGTGCCCTAATTTTGCCTAGTTAATTTTTAGGCTGCAGAGGTCAAACAGTGACCTGCAAGTTCCAGCCAATTTCGCACAGTGACCAGGAAGGAGGGAATAGCTTCCTGCCCTAGAACATATAAATTTGTGTGTAGATCAAGATGTGATCTGTTGTTTTCCCTCAATTCTATGTGAGAGAGTTTGAATCTATGCATCGTAGTCTTGGGAAAGACCCTCATTAAGGTAACAAATTAATCCAGGTAAAAATGTGCTCCATTCCACTTACTGAAACTAATCTACCACTTGGATGTGAAAGCAAGAAGCATGGGGTCACAATGAGGACAGCTGAGGTGGAGGCTATCTCTGTAGCTCAGCCATCACTGGGCCCACACAGGCTTGAATAAACTATATGGCATCTGCTGTATGGACTAATGTAAACAGATCATGGAGTCACTTATGATCAGGCTGAAGCAGAAGAGAATTATATAGAACCAGGCCTTTTTAAAAAGAGCAAAGTTATATGCAACCATTCTCACTACATTAAATGAATCTGTTTTTCTTTAACATAACCTGTGCATGGCTGACAGAAGTCAATACAGTCATCTTTTTACATCATGGAAGGTGACGGGCATGTTTTGCACAAAAATTTCAAAGCAGTTGAATGTATTAGTCACATATTATAGCAACTGAGAAAGGCAAATTTTCAAATCAACTGAAGCCCAGAAATATAGTTATGTGTGGGGGTCAGCAAGGGCCAATGATATATCTATTGATGAAATGGGAATGATCCCCATTCTCAGTCCCTAGCTGAAATCTGTGGTGAATACAATTCCTTCCTCTGAAAGAACATGCATGTCTGGCATAGTAAATTATGACCACACTGAGGACGTGGGATAGTTTCCATGTCAATTATAAATCTATGTTGTTTGCATAGCAAAAATATTAATAAAAATATACATTAGAGATACTTTCATACATGACAGATAATCACAGGATAAAAGAATGTGCGTATCTAGACCTTATTCAGTTGTTTGAGTAACTAGTTCATTTCTTCAGCTAAGATACTTACTTTAGAGTTATGAAACACCTGGTGCATAGTATAATACCATGTAGATCTTCTGCACTGATTGATTTTCCTGGTTATTTTTATTTCTTATTTGCATTGTGATGGTACATCTGGATTTATAGGTGAGGATTCTGTTGTGGAAGACCCAAGGCAAGCAGCCCAGAACAGATAACTCCATCCCTGAGTAGCTCCCAGGTAAACAAAGCAGCAGAGTTTGAACAAAGCAGAAATAACAAAATGCCTAGAGATCAGATCCTCCAAAGAAATAAATGGTTTTGTCTTAATTAGAATTCTGCTTCTGCTGAAAGCTGCTTCCATTGATTTCAGTAAAGAGAGATTTCTGCATTTTATTTTAAGGCAGAAACAAAAGTGAAGATATTAGAAAAAATATTCCAAAACTGTAATGATCAAGTCAAAATTGAAAACCAAAATTGAGTAGGTAGAAAAATCAACTCATTCAAACATTCTTTCGTTTATACCCAATGCAACTGTTTTTTAGGTTAAGACTAAGAGCACCCTATAAAATGATACAACATTAAACTAGTTGGGAGAAATACAATTATTTGTTGGGGTATTGAAAAAAAAATGGCTTGCGTTCATTCTATTTCTGCTGATATGCTTTAGCCATTTCTCAGACTGCAGTAATGGTTAATTAATGAACTTGGCAGCCTTCCTCTCTCTTCTAAGGCTAAATGCGTGAAACTTTGCAGCAGCAGAAGCTGACAAATGAAGTGGCAACACTTCTTAAAATAGTTGCTTATAAACCAAACGTGCATGCTGAACTATTACTCTGTCAGCCAATGGCTGCCTGGCTTTACAGTTTACCCTGTGTACATTTCCTGATCACTTTTTTTCTAGATTAGGCAGTAACATACTTGTATCTCTGTCTGCAGACTGGGGTGTTTGGAGAGATAAGAGTGACTGAGCTCACTCCAAGAGATTCCTGGAGGACCTGGATATTCATGCTCTCCTTCAGAAAAAAATGCAGATTCAGAGCAATGTTTTTCCTAAACAGGATTCTGAGAAATGATCTTCTTGGTTTACCTGAAGTTCCTAATGTCTGTGGTATTCCTCATATTACACTCCACAGGCTTTAAATCATGTCTTTAAATCAAGCTGTTGAGAGTCTCTGAGTCAGTCAGGCCCTAATAATATCTCTCAATAAGATCCTTAGTTCCAAGAAATGCTGTGTAAGAACTCAGTATCTTCTGTGATTGGTCCCTTTTGGCCAGCCACGTCTCTTTTATCCCCGGTTTGAATGAGTGAGGCTAGCACCAGAATGCTCAAAATTCACTGCACCAATAACAGTGATTTGCATTCATGTCCCTCCTTGGGTCAGATTGCTCCTCCACAGTCTCCCGTGCTGGGACTGGGCACAAACTGCACTGCACCAAGAACAGAGCAAATGAAACAGAGATTTTCTCCAATTGAGGGGTTAGATACAAAAAGAAAAAAAAAAGAAAAGACTCAGAAACCACAATTGGGGATCATCATTCACCTAATTTGCGAATATATGACTGCAAGAGTTTAAGCCAGAAGTATATGTTCAGTGCCATCATGCTCTTATGGATACATATAAGAACATATTAAAAGAATCTAATTCTGAGATTGAGTATAAAGTAACCAGCACGATGAGCAGGAGGAGAGCTACCTTGGAAGAAACTATGAAAGATGTGGAGTATGTCTTAAACCTACAATTTCTTCAGGATCTGGAGTTTCAGTGTGAAGTTTTTCCCCTACATTTGGGCTTTTCAGCCCCAAGTCCCCTTCTCCACTCTTCAACCCAAAAGTACTGCCTGTAACTTTTTGTTCAAACACTGATCAGGGCCAACTATTGTCTTTTAAAATACCTATAAATCTTCTGTATAGCAGGTCAGTGAATCCAGGCTCACCCCCTCCTTCAATATCTCCTGTCTACCTGGGAACTGCCCTCCCGTTAGGCTGTACTTCCTGTTGAGGAGCTGGGGGAGCAGCAGATAAGGAAGGAGAGAAATTTTCTGGAGAAGCTGCACCACTTTGAAAAAGAGATTCAAGATTCATCAGGTCAGAGAGGGGGAACCAGAACATACAGTCCTCTGGCTGGGACATGTGCTCAAGGGAATGATTTAACAGGTTTATATAAAACACTAACACATCCCTTAATCAGTTGGTTACAGTCAGGGTTTTTCTTTCTCTTTTTTTCTTTTCTTTTCTTTTCTTTTTTTTTTTTTTGGCCTACTGAATCTTGAATTTTATCTTCCCAGAAGAACAGCTTTCCAATGTGTGAGGGAAAGTTGGCTTTGGAAACTGGTGACGGAAGGAGAGGTGGATTTACTGCATTTGTTACACAGACGAAGAGCACAAGCCCCTTGTCATCTGTCCCTAAGATATAAGGCAGGCAATTACAACCATAAAACGTGTTTCCACTGAAACAGTGTTTGGATTCTGTCTTGGCTGAAAGGTTACTTTAACATTATGTTGTTGAGGCACCCTCACTGGATGCTCAGAATGAGAAGTGTTGATAACTGCAAGAACACTGTGCTTAGAGAAATATGATCTTAGTGTGGTGCCTGCAGGGATGGGGTGCTAGGCACCAGCTGAGTAAGGGCTTTTGAGTTTGGAGTTTCCATTACCTTAAGCATTGTTTCAAAACCCTAATTCCTTTCTGTTTCCTAAAATTCACCTTTCACATGGAATACTCTAGCTTTTCTCATATGTAGAAAGATGTTCTGGAAATAAGGGGAATGGAGGAAGGAATTGCACTCCCCACCTTCTCTACACTTTAGAAATAGAAGAATCCATTAAATAGTTCTCAGTTTGCTCACTTCTGTTTCCTGTTCAGGTCAGATCATTGACAGGATTGAGAAATACAGTAAGAGGATGGACTGGAGGTATTTATCCCCTTCAGACTTCTGTACAGGCTAATAAGGATCATTCCAGCGTGTTGTCAAGTGTCAGCTGTAACTGCGCTGCTCCAGTATGTGATCATTTTGCATTAGATGCTGCTCCTCCTAGACCATGAGAAACAATAAGCAAACAATAAACAAAATCTTAACAACAACCCAGAAGTGTTCTGATAGCAGAAAAAATGTTACATAAGATCCAGCAAAGCAACTTTCATTCGGAACAAGTGCACTAACTACATTGTAGGCTGAAATTCACTGATAGAAGCAGGTTTCATTCATGTTTCTGCCTGAGTTCCTCCATTTTGGAGGAAACTCTCTAAAGGCAATTAATCATCAAATTGTAAATACAACTAATGCATTTGCCCTACTTAGCACAACAATGATGCAGCTGCTTCAGAGAAAAGTGTATCCAATTCTAATCTAATTATGCTGTGACCCACTGATACTGGTCAGGTTATGTTACAGGATATAAAAGGAAACCAGATCAGAATCCAGTCTAAAATCACACAATCAGGTTGTAAGTCACCCACAACTGACTATGGCAGAAAAATGAATTGTATATAATTGTTAATAGCAAATACAGGGATAAAGGTGTAGTGTTTAGATTCTAATTTCCAAACGGTAGCCAACTTTAAAATATCATCATACAATAGAGATTCAAAAGATATTCCACAAGCATTTGGCAGAAATTCTGAAGAGATGAGTGTGTTCGGTACTTACTCATATACTGATATCTATGATCAGATTTTGGAAAGCATGTAGCTGAAACATGCATATAAAAGCTGCTGGTTTCCATTGCATAATTATACTGATTTATCACTAGGACTTTCTCTGACTTCATGAATTCTGCCTTTTCCCCTGGTAGTAACAAGCACCCCTTGATAGTAATAAGCAATCCTGAGACAAGGTTTTTCAGGGAAAAAAAAAAGAAGTAAAAACGACGAAAGACACATGCTATCAAAGGAAAAAAATGAGTTTTGTCAGTGTTGGTATTATGCATTTCAAGGTTATGTCTAAACGTATTTTATAGTTTGATTTAATATGCATAATCTCAAACTTGATTCTTCAAGGCACCCATTATGCAAGAGACTTCCTGGAGTAGGCTTACTGACTACGGAGGAATTCTGTCACATGAATGAAGGGTGCATGGGCAAAGGATTAAAATCCAGTGTATGATGTAGCTTACATAATTCCAAGCCTGTCAAAACCCATGTCTACATTATCATCTGCCTACGTTATATAACACTAAGGAGCTTTGAGTTGTTTATTCTTCCCCATATGCCTGGAATACATATATATTCTTAGAAATTCTGGATCTTATATCACATTATTGTCAAGAAAAAACTAAGAATGAGCACAATAGGAATGAAACTTTCTTTTGGGGGAATGTCTGTAGAAAATACCATCTGCAGCTATGTATCTGATCAGACACAAAAATCAAGGTGCTTGTTTATCAGTAAGATCTTGTATTTTTCATTTGTTTCCTTACAGAATCTCTATTCAAGTCAGTATTAGTATTGCCTTTACCTAAATCATGGTACCAGGACCTTTTTTCCCGGTTCTTCTCTGAGCAGCAGCCCATTGCTCAGCATTTTGGGCTGGACTCACCTGGGTTTCAGGATGCTCACATCTCCCCAAAAATACGGAACAGCTGACAGAACAGAAACTAGTGAACCTGTGTTTGCTTTCGTAAATAAATAAATAATCTAATTTCAAGGCAGTCTTTCTCTTCCACCTTTACCTAGAATGCTGATTCAAACTCATTCTGGACATGCAAGGCAAAAAAAAAATCAGATAATCTCTTATGAAGGAAAGAGAAAATGTGGTACTTGGGCATTATTTGCATTCATGATAATGCATACTTTGTTAAATTCAACAAAAAGCTGAATCAGACAGTACTGCATGCTTGTGTTCAGCATTATGAATGACAGAAAGTGCTTGTGAATGTATTTATCAATGCAAGCTAAAATTGATAAAGAGGTGAAGGGAAAACTGATCCCAATACTTGCTTTTTCTCTTGTATGTATTCTTGCAACTTTATCAGCTTAGATAGGTTTACAACAAATCTATTTCCATGTTTCCTCAGAAGAGGATCTGCACTGTTCTCCCCATGGATACTACTGGATGCTGTTATAAACTGACTCCAGGGTAGACAATGCTTTGTGTTCAGAATTGAGTTCAGTATTCTCCACATGAAATCCTGGTCTCAACAAAATCAGTGGAAAACCTATTATTTGGACCATGATCAGAATTCTACCTTCCATTTTTTTCTTTAGTTGCATGCTTTCATTCCTGGATCTTGTCCATTGTAAGCAGCTGCCTGCATCCTGAAGCACAGCAAGATGGTCACAGGTATTGCTACATAATCTGATAGGTTATTTGGACTCATAACACTTCTCTGAAGGGAAGAGGCAGTGCTTTTCTTGGGAAAATAAGCCTTGTGATAAAAGAGTACTGTGCCTGCAAGATCAAGAAATCTGTGTAGTCCCAAACATTTGCTGTATAACCCTGATGACACAGTCATTTCAACTGTCTGTGTTCACCTGTGAAGTAATGGTTATATACCCGTCATCAGCTGTAAAAGCCCTCAATCACCGACTCTTGGAAGTGCTTCACGATTCCCCGAAACAAACAAAAAAATGCTGTGATACTAGAAAGTAACTAAGCCGGGCTGTGCATCTCCAGGGGCGATCCCCGCTCGCCTGCCACCTCCCAGCGCACCCACCCGCGCACTGATTGGCGCGGCAGGGCGCAAATGGCGCGCAGTGCCCCGCGCGGAGCCGGGCGCGGTGCGGCACTCTGAGCCGCTGGAGGGAGCCCCCGGGCCGCGCTTCAGCACCGCGCGGTCGGACAGCGCCCGAGAGGCCGCACTCCGCGCATCAACGGTGCCATCTCCCGCGCAACTCCCGTGCAAATCCCGCGCATCTCCCGCGCTGGGTTTGCCGCGGGGTCGCAGGAGGGAGCGCGTCCGCTCCCAGCATCGGGAGAGGCGATGGGGAGTATGTCGCAGAGTAAGGCAGGATACAAACTCTCCCGTAGAGGGGGCAAGGGAAAGGGACGAAGAGGCGCGTAATTAGGTGGTATTAAATGGGCTCTGGGAAGGCAGGAGATGGTGTGAATCAACGACTTGTGGCAATCTGTATGGATCCTGTTAAGGAGATTTATATATCTGGTTCATGAAGGCAATCATCTCTCATTGTGCACCGCTCAAAGGCAGTTCATTCATAGAGCTGGTGAGGTACTAGGCTGCAAAATAAAGATATTTCTCCCAGGAAATGTCTGTGTTGGGAGTGTCTGTGGGAAATGTGTGCGTGTGGGAGGAGGATCAGCTAAACAGCTGTGAAACCTGTGCTTAACGAGATAGCAGCGCTTTACCCACAGACCCGGGATAGGACAATAGGATGTGGAAACACATGAAGACATCAGCAGAACTCACACAGCTTTTGACCCAGCACTAATAGCACCAGCAGTGCACAGGAGTGGGACACAGCACACAGCTGCTGTTCATTCATCAGCACGTCACCAGGAGCCAAGCAACAACTCTGCGCAGTGCGATTGTCTTACACCCATAGAGCTCACCCAGGCACAACACTCCGGGTCAGCTTCTCCGAACACAGCATGAGCCTGGCCACAGGGAAGAGAGGTCAAGCAGCCCCACAGCTCACAGCTCATGTGTGTGTGGAGGAAGGGCATCAGAGGCGGACAGGGGCTACAGGATGGTAAAGGTCTGAGGGAGGTAGATGTGACCCAAGGACTACCTCCATCAAAACTTACAGGTGCAATATCAACCACTTCTCAGCTGTACACCCCAGCAGTCATGTAAACAACATGCCATCAGCAACATATTCCTCTGCACTCGTCTTCCTTTGGGGATTATCTGCCAGTACCTCCACCCCCTTCTCACCGATTCCCTGGAGCTAGCCAAATGGAGATGATAATATGCTGTGAAATATTGGTAGTGTGGAGCTGTGACAGTCTGGGAAGGGGTGGAGGAAGGGGAGCAGTAAGAATTCCCAGGATTAAGTGGCCCTAGAAAGGCAGCATTTCCTTGCTTGGAAGGGATGTTGAGAGCTCACTGCATCCTCACTTTCACATGGAGGAAGCTGGGTGAGTGTAAAGTCAGGCAAGTCCTGGGTTTACCTCCTCAGACACACTTCTTGCCCAGTGCCTCTCAGCTGTTTGTACAGCACCACCACCCCCAGTGTAACCAAGTGTAACCAATCCCCTATCCTGGGCATCACTTCTAAGAATGCACCACAGCGTTTGCCCTATGGCCACCAGCAAAGCAGGCTCATTGGTACCCTCCAAAGACAGCCCAGGAGCTCACAACAAACCTCCAAGGAGAGCTTCCCCCAGATTTCGTTAGGATATTGCTTTGCTCTCCTTGAAAAAGAGCAACATGCCCTGCTTCTCTTTTCCCACAGCCCAGATGAAGCTGTGTGGCACACATGAAAGCGCCATTTGTCCCAGCACATCCAGAGTTAAAAGGCAGTTAAAGGGAAGTAAATCAGAAATGAGCAGTGGGAGAGCTTGGCCAAGATAGAGTTATCTTTCCCATCTCAACCCACAGAATTATTGTTGGAAATAAGGAAGAGAAGAGACAAATGTCTTGTTCTCCTGATTTGCCCCAAGAAAATTGCTCCAAGGGACAGCAGTGAAGTGAATGTATAAGGAGAGGGAATAGGGTGGCCAGGAAGTGTCCCTCTCCCCAGCTTGAGGTGAACCCCTGCTTCTTTCACAGGACGAGGGAGGGATGGCAATGAGGGAGTAAGAGGGAGGGGGAGAAGGCAGCATTTTGCCTATGGTCTTCCCTGAGGAACAGAACCTCTGAGCTCCTTGTTAAAAGAGAAAGGATTCTCGGGACACCCCACACCTCCTCTCACCCGGGGTGACGGAGAAAGAGGAGGGCTCCCACACTTTCCTCACCACTGTACCTGGTTGAGAGAAGTCACAGCCAACCTGGGGATGACCAGCTGCATCACGAGCTGCAGGACGGAGGTGACCAGCCCGGCCAGGATGGCCCAGGTGAGCGGCAGTGGGAGCATGCTGTAGGTTGCAAAAAGTGTGAAGAGCACATAGCCAATGCCATCCCCAAGGAGGCCACAGCCCAGGCCAGCCGCCAGGATCTGCGTGGCCATGGCCACCCAAGTGACCACACCGCTGTACTGCAGGTAGGTGTACGAGGTTGTGTCCTTCCTGACCACCACTAAAGCACAGATCACCACCTCGATGCCAGTGAAGAAGCCCAAGAGAATGCCCTTAATGGGGTCCATGGGAGCAGAGGCCAGGGTCAGGTGGAGGAACAGCAGGGTCAGCTTGGTCAGCACGTCCAGGATGTTCATCACCACCTCGGATTTGCGCCGCTGACCCAAAAAGTAGCGCTGGTAAAGGCGCTCCAAGTCCCGCGACTTGAAGGAGTTGCGGAGCGTGGGGAAGATCACCCCGCGGTAGGTGTAGCCCCAGTTGAGGAAGAAGTCGGAGTTGCTGGGGGCACAGTCCAGGGGCAGAAAGCCCAGGTCCCCGTTGCTGCTCGTGCGCTCTGGGAAGACTTTGGTGCCTCCGTTGTTGTGTCGCTCACTGCCCAAACTCCGTCCGGCCGACTGTCGCCGGAGGTGGTGGTGGTGGTGGTGGTGCGGGTGGTGGTTGGGGCAGCAGGTCTCCTCCGAGCTGAAGCCCTTGCCTCCGACGCTGCTGCTNGGGGGATCACATTTATGGGCAGCTCTCTGGCTCCGGCTGCTCGCCTGGCGGCGGGGCCGCTTTGCCGGCGGGGTCCTACGGCGGCTCAGCGCAGGCGGCCCTCGCCCCGCTCCCGCACCCGCAGTTCCCCGCGGAGCCGCATCCCGCGGATCCCCGGCGGGCGGGGTGCGCGCCCTCCTCGGGGCGGTGAGCAGGGACCGAGCCGAGCCGCGGGTCCGGAGCGCAGGAGGAGGGAGGAGCGGAGCATCTACGGGCGCAGCCCCGCTGCCCGGCGAGCGATCCTCGGCCCCATCCGGAGGCGCGGAGGCGCGGAGGGATGGGGGAAGCCGCTCACAGCGGGCGGCTCCTCGCTCCGAGGACCCTGGGGCTCCGCTGGTACCCGGGAGCCGCTGTAATCCCCGCGACTGCGGTCAGCGGGAACCCTGCGAGCGCGGGCGGGAGGGGAGAGGCGGCCGCGCCGCGGGCATCCTCGGTCACGGCGCCGGAGCCGCCGGCCGGGGGCTGCNGGGAAGGCTCGAGGGGAAAGTGCGCGGGGAGCTCGGCAGCAGCGGTGCTGCCCCGGGAGCCGCGGGGACCCGCACGGCGGAACCGGCAGCCGCCGCCNCCCGCATCCCCCCGGCGGCGGGGCATGCCCTGCGGGGCGAGCCGCCCTCCTCAGCCGGAGCCTCTGCCCGGGGCGAGCTCGGGGCTGCCATCCATCGCAGGAGCTCGGCTTGCTTGCTCGGGAAGGGGAAAAAAAAGGAGGGAAAGAGAAAAAAGAAAAAAAAAAAAGAAAAAAAAAAAGAAAAGAGAGAGAGAGAAAGCGAAGAATGAAAATCCCGTCCTAAACTCAGAGCTTTGGGAAGAGCGCTGGGAGCATCCCAACTTCTCGGCGGCTCAGGGCAGGGAGGGCTTCGGGTTCTGGTGCAGCGGGGAGGAG
>WBMW01003682.1:474822-546571 GCA_013396635.1 Penelope pileata | reverse complement strand
GCCCGGTTAAAGCAGCCGCAGCCGCCGCACCGAGGAGGAGATGCGGGGTGCGGAGCTGGGACACCCCGGGGCGAGGGCTGCGCTCCCGGGGGTCGCGAAGGTTTCTCCTATTCGTGCTTCTTGGAGGTGCCCCCGGCTGTCCCATAGAGCACAGAGGATTTGTCCGTCTGCCGTACTAGCAAGATATGATGCTGAAGTCAAGCATCACTCTGTGTGGGCACCCAAGGGACAGCTGTCTCAGGCCTCGCCTGGGAGTCACTGAGGATTGAGGGAGCTTTAGGGGCCAACATCATCTCTGCCTGGGTGAGCTCAGCCCCCAAGAAAGGCGTTGTCACTGCCGGGGTTGTGTCTGAAGGCAGCCTGAGCTGAGTGAGCATCTGTGTGTTTGACAGTGACCATCCTCAGCGTTTATCTTAAAGCCACCAGACAGAGAATGGAAACTGTCCCATGCACAGAGGGAGGCAGAGCCCACTCACTCATGTTGGACACTGTCCCTGCTCCTCTGTTGGCTCTCTGTGCCAGCAAACCCAAACACTTTGCATGCAGTGGCACAGCCTGGAGAAGTGAGATAAGGAAGAATCAGTCTTCACCTCTCCCACCTCTCCTGTGTCCAGAATTACTCTTATTAAAGTGGTTGAAGTCAGTCCTGAGGAAAGCACAGTTTTGGAGCTGAAATCCTATGGGTAGAAACAGCTGAAACAAAAATAGTCTCCATATTTGACAACTGCAAACACACAAGAAGTATTTTCTTTGCATTTCAAAAGACAAGAATGATTTCTGCTGAATTCATTCAGATAAATGTGCAGCCGCCTTCTGTCAGCCGTGAGGGTTTCTGTGGACAGAGAGGATCTGGAAGTCCAGAGTCATGCTTCAGAAGTGCAACCTCAGATTCGTGTCCCCTCCACACTTTTTAAGTGACAAGCCATGAGCAGCTTTGCATGTAGCATGGTGAAATTGGATTGCTTTATTCTCGGTGCCATGGGCATTGCAGATCCCTTCTGTGCGACACTGCCAAGTCACTTAGTTCCATTAAAGACAGAGACAGGGAGCCATGCTGCTCAGCTTGGAGCCCCAGCTCTTGGTGTGAGCCTGGGTACGTGACCACGCCGTGTGCTGTTTCACTTCCAGTGGGCCTGAACCCAAACCAACAGTCCTCCTACCATCATTTATCTCACCTTTTATTATTATCATCCTAAGGAAGGCATGGAGGCTTAGGAAGGGTTTTATTGATTGTTTCTGTATTTGCACTACAATGGATGTGGGGATTCCAGCCAAGTCTGTGTCCCATGTGTGAGGCAGGTTTTGTGCAGATATAAGCAGAGGAAATTCTTGCTCTGGAGAGCCCAGATAAGGAGTGAGTGGTGCTTTTGCGAACATGGATGAGTTTTTCCTGTGGGTCAGCACGACCCTCTGACATGCTGCTAACCTGGAAAGGGTTAATACTCATTTTGCAGTAATGTTAGGATATGCATCCTTGCTCCCAGATAAATCTCACAGAAACTGCAGCACTATGTGGAGACAAAATTGTTACTGTAAGTGGGGAATTCATAACATGGTAAAAGAAATTATAATTCCTGGTGGTGTTACCACAGAGTACAGCTAAAAACATTGTGCTCATTCCAATTGCTTGACACAAATCACGCTAGATCAGAGGAAAAGGAGACCAATATGTAACACAGCTTAAGGAGACATCACTTCCAAAGAAAAAAGTCAAAGGTAGGCAGCTCTCAGCTCTCCAGTGCTGCCGTAACCACTGGATCATAGCACTGGAAGGGTCCCTGGGCCCCATGGCAGACGGAGCTCTGCTCTCCCCATCATCTCTGATGGAGGCTTTGTACTTCCTCAGGCAGTGTATTTCTGTGCTCCTTCATCCTTATCATTTTTGTAATATCTAACCTGAATAATCTTTGCAGCATTCACTAAGCACATCACTTCCTGTCCTGTCCACACAGACAGGCAGAACAGATCATCCTGGCAGCAGTCTAGGCATGTTTAATGAATGCCTCTTCCATCCCTTCCCTCTTTCCCTTTTCTTTTCTTAGGCTAAACAACCTCATATTTTTTTCCACAAAGATCCTATTTTCTAGGTCTCTGATCGTTCCTTTTAGTTTGTTTCTGTACACCTGTTTCATGGTTTTATTTTCTGCTCCCCTCTGAGATGTCCACAATTCAATTCAGTTTCACAGTGGAAAGATTGAGCTGCACTCCTATTTATACACTGTGTGAGATGTCTCCCATCAGAGGTTTATCCACAGCTCATGGCTTACTGAAGCTTCTTTGCTGTCCTCAAGGTCTGGGCAGGTGTTGCTTGCTCCATATGTCCATAACTGCCCACATGAAGCACCTCGCATTTACTCTTAGTAAAGTTTGTTGTACTTCTTCCAGCCTGCATGCCCAATTTGCTTAGATCACGTTGAATCCCAACCTGCCCTCCTCCACGCCAGCCGTCCACCCCAGCTCTGTGCCATCTGTGGGCTTAGCAAGCCCACTCACTCTTCAGTGGTGATGGCAAAACAGTGCAGTGCATTTCGGTAACAGCTGCTGTCTGCATTTGTTGCCCATATTTCCAAACCTTGCACCTTGGTGCATGGCTGCCAAGAGGAGGTAACATCCTTCTGAGCACAGGGACGTGCTGCAGCCACACTCTGTGCTCTGCAGAGAAGGCAGGAAGGCTGACTTTACCGGGCATGGGTCTGCCCTTGTCACTGCATGGTGGGTGAGCTGGGGATGAGACAAGAGAATTTCACAGATCCCTCCTGAGCAGGAGTCCTGTCAGAGTTCACTTGGACTTTGATTAGCACCATGCATTATTCAGTCTTCGTTGCTATTGAGTTTTTTTTTTTTTTTTTAATAGAGCTAAATGACTTGGCAGTGTCACAAAATCACTAAAAGAAATTTAAAAATAATACTGTCACCAGAAGGCTTTTGAAGGATGAAATCAGACAGAATTCATTCCTCTTTTGTCACCTGAAAGTTTATGCCACACTCCTCTCCTTCCCCCTCTCTGCCCACAGCAGTAACATTTATGTGCAGCTTAATGTTGTGATATTTAATCATGCAAATAATGATCTCACCCAGTTTAGTGGGACTATTTATGTCCTTGGAGTTGCAGGACTAGCACTGTGCTCTGTGAAGCACATCGAGGTTCTCCAATAAAGGTAGCCTCAACATCTAACGTGTTATGAAGGAACACTTGCATGTCCATATGCCTTATTTGAATACATATTCCACAGAATAATAAAAAAATAATAATGAAAAATGAACAACCGAGACATAGCCTATCTATCCCACTGTGCACACATTGAAATATGAAACTTCTGTAGTGGTGGAAATGAAATAGCTTGAGCAAACACTCTGAATTTCCTCCTTACCTTTTTGGTTTTTTTTATCTCTGGTGTTGTTTTTTTTTTTTAATTTTTTAATTTCCCTTTTCTCCTTGGCAACAATTAAGACATTCTAAGAATGCAAGAAAAAGAAAAAACCTTCTAGTATTGATTGAGTCTCCTTTTTTAAAACCTGTCTATCATTCTGTCTTGAATGTATATCTCAATACAATGTCTGCATGAAAGCGAGCAACAGGCATAAGGGAATAGATTAAAAATCATAACTCTGGCTAGTAAGAACACTCAGACTGATTAATGAAAGCCCCAGTGAAAATAAAACAAGGCTTCATAAACTGAAAGATCAGAGAAAAGCAGGTTGAGGACACGTAGCTTAACAAAGGATGGAAATAACATTTGCTGGGATTTGCAGATGATTTTTCTCAATGCAGTGAAAATATCAATGAAATGTTTTAAAATTTCCAGGCAATGGAGATAAAATATTTCACATCTCAATTATGCCATATGGTAGGAAAATTAAAAAAAAAAAAAAAAGAGAGAGAGAGAGGGAGGAAGAGCTATAGAATTGAGAGGTAGATGTCAATTTTAATGTTTTTAAAGAACATATTTTTAGTTTTAGTTTTTCCTTTCCTGTGCACGCTATAGCTTCTCCTTGTTATGAAGCAACAGCTCTATCATGTGCAAACAACCTTTCCCTCTCTCTGTATCTGCACAGATACACATACCCACATACAAGGCTCAGAAATGTTCTATGGGTTTTACCGTGGCAGAGAAGGGGCTGGAGACGGGTCATTTGCCTTTGAACCAGTGGGTGGAGCTGTGTTTCCCCCCTCTCCCAGGTCCACTTCCTCACTCAGCCAGCTATCAGGGCAGGTTTTAGAATGGATTAGCAGCTATGACCACTGCAGATCATCTACTTATGACTTTGTGGCCACTGCTGTTGATCAGCAATATCTTTGCTAGGCTGCTTTCTGCTGAAAAATAGTGGTGTGTCTATTCACACAATTGTCACAGTTTCCCTGAAAACTGGCCTTCAGAAAGGCATCAACATGATGGAAATTTTCAGCTCTATTTTTAGAACAGTGAATCCTAGTTTTTCATTTTTAAACGATTCTTTCAAATTTTAGTTGTAGATGATAGGTTTTTTTTTACAGAATCAAACCTGTCAAGTGACAGTGTCCTTAAATCAAACAAGACTGATTAGAAAAGAAGACCATTTTTCTACCCTGAGAAAGGAGAGTACTTATTCAAATTCAAAATCAAGTGCAATTTCAGTAATTTGAGGGAAAAAAAAAAAAATAAAACTTCCCCAAATAGAACTGCTGTCTGCTGTCCTTCACATTGCTCTTGGGGCCACCCAGAAGTTTCCCTCCACCCTTATGACCTCTTCTACCCATGTTTCAGAAATGGACTGTTCCTTAGCTCATTTGTCTCCCCTACACCCACAGCAACCCTCACGCAATGCTGTTAAGACTGGTGAATTGCCCCGGTACCTGCATTGCTGAGTGAATAACATGCTTCACAAAGTAGTATACAGTTCTTGATTCTTCATGGAATTCCTTTGAAGAACATTTTTTCTTTTAATACAAAAGACCTTTGACTTGCATCTTAATTGCAACAGAAGTTAAAAGGAAATGAGCTATTAAACTCACCTCTCAATGCACTACAAGCAAAATCATTGTATCTGTGGCAGTCAGACCACTCTTAAGCATTTTGTTCTTGATCTGTTATCTGAAGCAGCAAGTGGTAGGAGTGAAAGCCTGATGGGCTTAGCTATAATTGAAATTAATACTAAAAAGGAGACTTGAATTTGAGACATTCAAAATAAAAGAAAACCTGAAAAAGAACACATAAGGCTATTCTGGATAGCTTTTTCACCTGGGAGAGTAATACTTATCTGTACGTCAAGGCTTTTGCAAGCAGATCTCAAAGTGTTTTTCTTGTTACAGGATGGAGATATTTCCTGTGGATGTATACAATAAATCTAATTAGGCTACAAATAGGGAACTGTTATATTGTATGAGATTTTAAGTCCATCCAGATCAGTATCCTGCAGCTACTGCAGTATAAGACATATCCTAAGAGGAAGTCCCCCTGTCAGCCAGATCAAAGTAGGGAAAGTCTGGGAGGGTTTTGTATGCAAGTGCTTATGTGCGTGTATTAAACCTTGGAAGGGGAACAAAACCTAGCAACATTGATGTTTCCGATGGAAAGGAAATTCCCTTTTGTTTCTTCTCCTTCTTCTGTCTGGGTGAAAATAATTCTGTCCAATTTTTAAATAAAATTTCCCACCTCCTGGGAATTCCTTGCTTTCAGCCCTGTTTCTTTCAAGAACCAGGGGACCTGCAAGCCATGGGCCAGTGGCTTGGGCTGAACTTCAATGCTTCCAGGGCTGACGGCATTGCAAGGATTGTGTAAGCTACAGAAGTGCTGGGAGTCTGGGCTGAGGAAAGCTTGGCACTCTCATTTCAGCTCCAGAGTCTCCAAGTTGAATTTTACAGCAGCGCCTTACCGAGCTGGCAGGATGCCAGGCAGGTTTCTGAAAAAACCTAGTTATGTTTCTGAAATGTTGCTTCATCAGATACTTTGCATATGCAAATGTGTAGGACTGTGTTTTGCTGGCCTGCAGATAAGCACAAGGTTTAATTCAGCTGGGTTCCTAGGCAGCGCTTTTCCCCAGCAACGTGCTCTTGCCCAACTCCATCATCTTGTATATGAAGGTTTCTTGCATTACAAAATGGAGAGTATGTAAAATAACGCTTTAAGGGACTTGTATCACACAGAAAGCACTGACACCTGTTGTGCCTGATATTAATGGGGATTTATTTCAAACTGAGCATCATCAGAACTGAAACATGTTAATCTGCTCATTGCCAGTCAAGCTGGGGATGGTAGGTGTTCTTAGACAAAATGTTTAGGAGGAATTGTTGACTCATGACAATCTTTAGTCATTCTCTGAAATGATATTATTAATGTGTATGGGATTAGCACAGCACTTTTTCCTCTATTCTATTATCTTGTTTTTACATTCAGTAACATTTTTGATGGCATAGGGGGGAGATAACAAATTCGTGTTTGAGTAATCTATTTGATTCGTATTGCATTTCTTTAAATCATCAAACCCTGTCATTTTCTAGTGCTGCAGGATTTGCTGTAGCAGATCAAATCTGGTCTCCTTTTGGTAGCAATGACAGATTCTTGGTGCTTCAGAGGAAGATAAAAAACTGTCCTGTAGATGGTCTGCTCTACACATGAAATTAATTTGAACTTCCCTTGCATGACTAGGAGAGGTAATGTCAGCATTAAAGACTGCATGTATTCTGCCTTCAAAATTGGGAGGTTGCTAAAAGCCAAGGAGAACATCACTCATTGCCAGGTAACACATGCATCTACAGAACATCCAAAAGTCTTTTCAAGGAAACTAGCATGAATAATGCCTGTGACACATAAGGCTCTGAAATCAAGTGTCAGAGAGCACCCATCATAACTGGGTGTATATGAGAGTCAGACCACATATATTGTTACTGTGTTTAACAATATTTATAATGGCAATGTAATAGAATTCACACAGGGGATGGTTGTGGTCATTCTCAGTTTTACAGGGAGGTAAACAAGGTTATTCATTCTGGGATCATACTAGGAGCCAAAATTCTTAAATTCCAATGTTTTGTTAGGAGGAAGCTTCGTGTTATATTACAACCTTCTGTAAGGTTTCTGGCATCTCTCTAATCAAGACATTTTCCGTGGATGTTTTCAGCCTGCGGCAGCTCAGGCATTCTTTTTTAGCAGTATTAGAATTTTGTAATACTGCCTGTTGATCCCAAGTGTCAATTCCAATAACATTCACACCGTGCTGTACAAGACATGACTCTGAAATGAAATTCTACTCTGTTTCTTTTGATAACTGTAAGTTTTTCTTTATCTTTAATATTTCTTTGATTTGCAGTAACATCAAGTGGCTACAATGCCATTACACAAGTCTTTCTACAAATATATAGTAAAATATTTCTGATTCCAGTGGATTTTCAGCACACGATGAGAAACAACACTTAGACATAGTAAAGAACCGTATGGTATTGTAGAAAATGAGGGAAATATGTGTGGGAACAGTTGTGGCCACTGCAGTAAGCAAAGGCCTTTATATAGCAGCTGACCTCTTTTGAGATTTCTGCAGGAATTATTACAAAGAGTTTAAACACTGAGTGGACAAGTTGATGGCTTTCCTAACTTTACAGAATCTGTCAAAATCTTACCAAAAGAACTGCAAACCAGTAAAGCTTTAGTGCCACATATCCAGGAAAGAAAGTTACTCTTTTCCTGGATTTGATCTGAGCATTGTCCCAGATGACTCCAGCAGCCCAATCATTCAGCTATGTATATTTTGCCACCTTAAATGGGGAAATCTTAAGAAATGCATCACGGATGACCATTTTTTCTGTGATCATAGGTCACTGATTTTCTTTAATTTCAATGACATTGCATTATTTACACTTCAAAACATCTACCAGGATTAAAAGCCTGGATGATGGAACAAGTGCTGTAACTACCAAACACCAGGAGCAGTAGATAAAGGCACAAGCAGATTTTAAAATAATTTTTGCTAATTCAAGATATGATCTAGAAAAACAAAGAAAAGAACAGAAGATGCAGTTAATTGGGAGCAAATGGAAAGTGTTGTATATAGGCAGAAACAATCAGTTACATTAGCACACGATGCGAAACAGCTGCTTAAATAGCAGTCCTGCAAAAAATGATCTGAGGGTTATTGAAATTGAGCCAACAATGTCATGCTGCAGTAGGAAAAAGAATTACTGTGGTATATAGGAAGAAAGATAGCCTTTTAAAGCTTGTTAAACAGTCCTCCTACTTCCAGAGGAGGGCCACAGAAATGATCTGAGGTATGGACGCTTTCTTTTACAAGAACAGGCTGAGAGAGCTAGAGCTGTTCAGCCTGGAGAAGAGAAGGCTCTGAGGTGACCTGGTAGCAGTCTTTCAGTATCTAAAGGGGGCTGCAAGAAAGAGGAGGACAGATTCTTTAGCAGTATCTGTGGTGATAGGACAAGGGGAAATGGTTTCAAACTAAAAGAGGGGAGATTTAGGTTGGATTTAAGGAAAAAGTTTTTTACTGTAAGGTTGGTGAAGCACTGCCACAGGTTGCTCAGAGGGGTGGTGGAAGCCCCGTCCCTGGAGACATTCAAGGTCAGGCTGCACGGGGCTCTGAGCAACCTGATCTAGCTGTAGGTGTCCCTGTACATTGCAGGGGAGTTGAAGCAGATGACCTTTAAAGGTCCTTTCCAACTCAAACAATTCTATGACTCTATGATTCTGTTCAACGCTGGTAAGGTCACAGCTTCACCCTGTCTCGTTGTTAAGGTACAGGGCCAGAACTACCTTCCCAGACAGGGAGCAAGGCAGACCAGGGGGCAACCAGAGCCAGTCCCGTCACAGGCCATCAGGCACCTCCATGGATGATCCATGGGATGGAGATGGGCTGAGGCTGGATGTCAACCCATGGAGCTATCTTGTGGCTGGGGTAGGAACTGGTGGCCTTGGGATGGGCTGAGGTGGGGTTCCGAGACATGGGCAGGGGTAGAGGAGGCTCTGGGTGAGGTGGATTGAGGCCAGTAAAGAGTTGTTTGTGCCCTCAGAGATTGGACACCAGTTTTGGGGACTGCACATCAAGAAATATTGGACCTTCCAGAAACAGTAAAGAGAAGCATCATCTGAGATTTACAAAAGAAAGCAAGGAAGCTTGCAAGGATCACTTGTTTGAATTTGTTTAAGTATTGCCTTTCAAATGTTATCTACTAATAAAAGTAAAGAACAGTGCTATAAGAATTAAAGCAACAAAAGGCAAGTAAAAATGTTTTATAATTGTAGAGGATATTGCTATTTAGACATGGTTATTTGACTAACACTCCATTAAAGAAATAACGCGGTCAAACATCATTAGTAATTTCCTGAAGAGTGCCGTAGATGATATTTAGATGTGATGACACTTGTCATCACCATTTATAAACTTCAAGCATAATGTATTCTTGACTCATATTCACCTTTATATTTCAAAACTTTATTTAGTTTTCGTTAATTTAAATTCCTATTTTGTACATACAGCAATATTGGAACAGAACAAGTTAATAATTTCTTTTTAAAGAAACACAGTCAGATTCTAGTAGCTCAATTTTAACAGTTTCTGCAGCATATGGAGGAAATCTTTTTTTATTCTTGATGGTCTATTAAATGTTGAAATGTAGCTATTCATCTTTCATTATTTCAATAGTTCAGAGTCATAGATGCTTGTACATTTACTCTCGTAATGTTTTGGATTTTTGCAGACCTCAGTATTTCGCATGAGCTGAACACACAAGGCCACATTCTCATTCCATTGAGACTCTCTTGACTCAGCAAAGAGATAGGCTGGCAAAAGTCCAACCACTTCTCTCCAGATCTGTGTTTGTCATTGGGCCAGACACAACGAAGTCACCCATCCCCAAAAGCAGACTAATTCTCAGAAGGCAGGATTCACCTCTCAGGATGTAGTGTGTGTCTATATGCATTTTATTTCTTACTGTATCTTAGAGAAGGAGTGTAGCAGACTGTATGACCATTCAGCTGGACTGCCCTTCCCTACATCCCATTTGCCGTAAGGGCTCCTTGGGACAGGCAGTACAAAGGCTTCTGAATGGCGGTGCTTTAGATGTTCTGAACTCATTTGTTCTCAAGACAGCCCCACTGACACCAGTTCAGGTTTTCTCAGTATAGAAATGCTTGTAAGCATCCTGCCTTGCTGCACTCTCCTGGGAAGCACTGTTTTCACCCAAGGAGTAAAACTATTCTACCTTGCCAGCTTGTTTCCAATTTATTTTTATATCGCCATGGGGTGTCTGTGCTAAGCTGAACTCCAGATGCCTGAAGCTATATAACGCTGTCATTGACATCACTGAATGATGGATTAAATTAATGACAATCTGTGCTCTGAAACTCATACTCGAACGCTGTGGAATGGGACTTCCATGCAGGCAGTGTCTGTAACAAAACAAAAGGACACTTCAGACATAGGTGATTCCAGAGCTTTTGCTGTATCTTTGCAAAATAGAAAACAGTGCCATCTTTTTTTTTTCCACATATCCTAGAGAGTGACATCAGGAAATGCCTAAAACTTGTGTATCTATGTTTCAGCCTGGGTCTTGGCTATGTACCAGCTGAGGACACTCAAGGAATTAATGATTAGGGTAAATCTTAATCTAGGACAGAATTTTCTTTTTGCCTCACAATTTTTAATGTAGAATGACATTTTTCACTGAGGATGCATACTGAAGAAATGTATTCCCAGTAAGCGTGTCCTAGCTCACTCTAGGTTTGTATGATGCATGTTATTCTGCTTTCTCTTGACTTTTGAGAAGCTCATGGTGTCATGACACCAAAGCACACAGGGAATCCCACTCCAACAATCTTCTGACTATTCATACTACAGTTATAATGTGAGTCTGGAAACATATGAAAAGACATTAGCAGTGATGAGACCTGAGAATAGGGAAACTCTATCTGCATTGGAAGATCTTTGTCCCTTAAGAGATGCTAGCATTAAAAGAGATTCATGGTGGTCAGCAGCATGCACATTTGTCATAATACATGATGAGAAGAAAAGACCCCAAAGGATCAACTCTGGACTCTAATCTTCCTCTCCTATGAGGAATTTGAGGAAGGTTTGGTTCAAATCACTGAAAGAAGGAGCAAATTGTAAGTGAGAAAATATCGGAGAAGTGTGTGACAATCATGTCCCAAAGCACGAGCCTGAAGGAACAACGTGATTGTTTTACTCAGTGCAAGTCATAGCATAGTCAACCATGTCTGAGCAATTGAACCAATACGAGGCTGAAGGTGACAGTTTCCTGGATTGCATCACTATCAGTGACAAGACATGATGTCACTACTATAAGCTGGAGCAGTCCATGAAGTGGTAACATGTGAATTCCTCATCAAAAAATGTTCAAGACACAGCCCTCAGCAGCTAAAGTGACGTGCACTGTCTTTTGGGATAGGAAAGGGGTGATCCTTCTGGATTTCCTGGAACCCAGATAAACCATTGACTGGTCTTTACATCATGACATGGACTAAGCTGAAGGCTCAAACGTCCAAAGTGAGGCCAGAGAAGAAGGCAATCTTTCTCTTGTAACACGATAACACTAAGCGCCATACCACTTTGAAGACCATGGAGCGCACTGCCAATCTTGGCTGGACTGTCCTACCACACCCACCACATAGTCTGCATTTGGTGCCTTCTGACTTCCATTAGGCAGATGCAAGACGGACTGCATGGGCAATCTTTTCCTAACAATGACGCTGTCATAGCAGCTGTGAAACTGTGGTCACCTCTGCTGGTGCAGATTTTTACGAGCGTGGCATGCAGGCTCTTGTTCATTACTGGCAAAAATGCACAGCTAAAGGTGGTGACTATGTTGAAAAATGGTGTTTTGTAGCTGAGAGTTTGCTCTATCAAATAGTGTTATTGTGCTCTTTGTTGTATCCATGGAAGTAAATAGGAGGCATTACTTTCAGAGTGACATACATATTTTAGTTGAAACTGCTTCACTCTTTGAATTCTTTGAGTGTTCAAAAACATGCTGGGCACCCTCGTAAATTTTCCATTTATATTAGAGTGGCTGTCTCAGAAAAAAAGAATGACATTTATGTTTTTCCCCTAAAAGTATAATGCAGCCAGAGAAACAGGGAGGTGAGGCACTGGCACAACTGCCCAGAGAGCTGTGGATGTCCCACACCTGGAGGCAGTCGAGGCCAGGTTGGGCGGGGCCCTGGGCAACCTGACCTAGTACTAGATCTAGAGGTTGGCAATCCTACCCACAGCAGAGGGTTGGAACGGAGGGGGCTTTGAGGTCCCTTCCAATCTAAGCTGTTTAATGATTCTATGAATGCTGGATGGGCTGGGGAAAGTACAACTTGTATGGTTTATGCCATTGAACTTGGTAAAAACCACGGGGATATTATATACTTAAAATGTCCTTCCTAAAATATGTGTTTACTCATCAGGGTTGTTTGCTCTCCCCACAACATTTCTGAAGGCTGTATCTGCATTGTACTAGCCCTTTGATTTTACTGCAGTAAAGATGGTGAAATGCAAATTAACATTTCTAATGCAGAATGCACTTTGGTTCAATGAGCAGTAAATACGCAGAATGATCTGCGTAAGGAAAAATGTGGTTTTAGTGGAGCTTCAGGATCCTAAAAACATCAGTCAAAATTTCAAGTCAGCAGATTAAAAAAAGAAAAGATCATTATCCATGTCACAGCTGAATTCTCCCATTTATTTGAGGAGGGCTGGTAGTAGGATCCTCACTGCCAAGGCAGAGGATGTACTTGAGATTTTTTGGCTAAATGAGATCTGAACTTGATCCTCTACAGCTTGATGAGATAGAGGTGAAATCTACATTTCAGTGCTGGGAAATGGACTATACAGGTTAATCTCGTGTCCAGGGAGAATGGAGTGAGTTTCTTGCATTCCAATATCGTATTTTTGAAGAAAAAAGGGGCTATGCAGAGAAATGAGGCTATCAATAGGGTAAGAGGCACCTCCATGCTAAGTGGAACAATTAGAAGAGGAAGATTGCTGCCCTTATGAAAGCCTGGGAAAGCAGAAGAGTGGGAAGTGTCTGGCTGAAGAATTGCCACGCAAGGAAGACAGGAGAAAGGGGATATCTTAGTTGGCTGCTTTATGGCATACAGTTAGGAGGAGAACATTTTTCTTCTTACGGAACACTTTCAAGCTCTTCTCTCTTCTGGACTCTGTCAGAGCTGTGTCTCTGAAAGAGCTGATTGACCTGGAACATTCTTGACTTGACTTTGCCTCTTTCTGGATGTCGTGCTTACAGCCGCTAATGTGCAGTGATGTGTTGTATGCCATTCACCATGGTGGAAGCATTTTCAGGTCCTCCCTCAGGGCAGATTCCAACTTCTTTTCTACAGCTGACATGGTATCTCACATCTACACCACTCAGGCCACCTGGGGGAAGGGACAGAGATACCCAGAGAAAACACAGAGCAGTTAAAGAATTATAAAGTCCACTACTGTTAAAGATTAAGCAAACAGTAATGATTGAATTTTAAGCGTCGTAAACACTTGCTCAGCCTAAACTATTCAAGCATTTCTCTGCAGCTGCCAATTGAAAGTTTCTCTTATTCGTTAGCCAGTAATGATGTGCAGTCTGAGCTTACTTCAGCTTAAGTCCTGAATCCATCATGTTATCGGCCTCCATGATTAAAAAGGGTAACAGAGTCCTACACGTATATCTAAGGATGAAATTCCGGCAGAGATGGGCTGGATTTGTCACCTGGCTTTTACCAGCTGTGGCAGGAGTTATTGCAGTGCCTTTAAAGATCTGTTTTGACTGAGATCTAGAGACTTTTCTGACTCAGCTGCAATCAAGAAATCATCCTTGCTCTTTATTTCCCCTCTTTGAATAAAAGAGTTTCTGTTTCCAGTTGCCAAATACAAAAATCAATCCCACACAAATCCTTCTGAAGACAATGAAACTTAGTGCGTATTGTTCCACAGCTTCTTGTCTGCGTATGTCATATTTCAAGTCAGAGACAAGAGTGAAGGGAAAGTTTTGTTATTAGGTAGCCTCCTCTATCTCTCTGCTTATACATGACTGATTCCTCGCTCTGTTTTGTCCAGTTTTCAATGACTAAAATGAAATGTTGCCTACCATGCGCATGTTTCTCTCTAACAGATATTATCATTAGGCTGTTTCTTGGAGGTCAGTTTGCAGTTGATTTTGCTGTATGTCATTCTATACCTTCAATTTCTCTTCTTCTCCCATAAAACAGTTGTTTTTCTTCCATCTCCAGAACAGAATAACATATAACAAAGACTTTCGTCTTGCGTATTTAGCTATAATAGACAAAGCAATATATAACCTCATAACTTTTTTTTTTTAATCATTTTAGCACAATAACCCATTTTTTGTTACTTTAACTTGCTTCAGTAAGCATATTCCTTGGCATTGAGCCTCATGCAGGGCTCAAGAACTTAAGTCTGTGTTAAAAAAGCAAAGTGCTTGAGTAGTAGAATACATAAGATAGATTTAATTATTTCCCTGACAGGACTACCAAAAAGACTCTCCATTTTTGAGACACTCTTTGTCTCCTCAACAGTTTTCTCAGTTTGCAGAAGAGCAGGTGGAGTTTCATGGCTGGGATAAGAAGAGCTTGTGTGTACACAATACTGTATTTATAATTCTCTTGCCTCCAAAACAGATATTTCTTGGGATATCTACACCTCTAACATCATTGTCAAAGATGAGGATGAAAGCTAAATACATCTGATTAGAATCTATAATGTTTTGAACTCAAAACTCTTGTTTTGGCTCATATTACATTGCCAGTGCATTCTTGACTACGGAAACTGGGATGCTGACTGACAAACTTGTCCAGAAAGGACAGTAGTGCACTTGTACTACAATCATCATGGAACACTACAGCAGCTGTTTAGAACCAAGGGAAGCACTTATAATTGTTCTCCTCTTCCAGTAAAAAGTCAGAATGTTCTGCGGAAATTAGACACTGTAAAAATAATTTCCTTGGTAACCCAGTACTTTCTAAGTAGTTTTGATGTAAATTTTTCTGCTAACATTTGTAATAATCTCCTACTTACGAGATTACAACATCAGGAAAAGGCAAAGATGGGATTAAAAAAAAGTCTAACCACTGGGAAAGCTATTACGACAATGTGAAAAGCTTAAAAAAATCCCTACAAAGGTTTCCTTTGATATTCATTTTATGCAAGTTTACGTAGAATATGTCTGGGTCTGGTACCTCTTTGTTAAAGTATACTTGAGACACAGGGAAAAAGAAAAAAGATTTGTTTTAAACTACCATCTATGCCATAAAATGATGCTGTATGAAGTAGTCAACTGTGATAGTGAAGCCTGGAATTTTAGAATCTCTTCCTGAAAATACAACTTGAAAGATGAACATATATGAATATGAAAAAAAGTTTTCTGCAACAATTAATTGGAAGTACATAATATAAATTTTTGGCTTTTGTGGAACAAGGCTGGAAAATGTCAGAAAGCATTTTTAAACACTTTATGGCACTGGGAAAGGGATAAAAATTGATCACAGATATTGGGACTTGCTTTGGGAGAAGCTATACTCCTAGCTCATCATGTCTGACCCAATGTGCTCAAAATACATAGGTACATCCAAAAAAACTGCATTTACACTATATACTCCCTAATCTGTGCATTGGCACAGCCAAAAAATATTTCACCAAAATGTCTACCAAAGCGCAGGGAGAAGCCTTTGTAATTTCTGCCACTACGCATCTAATATGATATAGAAACAGTTGTAGTCCAGATTTCTGTTCATTAGTTTTAACGGTCTCTTCAGCTAAGATACTACAAGATAAAATAAGGTTTAGAAGAACCTCAGATATTTACCTAGGAAATACAAGCACCAGTGGACTAATTGGACTGAAACGCTAAATAGCAGGACACAGCTGCTTTGATGTGAGCTAGGTCCTTCCATCACAAACCAGTCCCAAACGTTCACAGCCATTCCTCAGAACTGCCACACCAGAGCTTGCTGCTCTGATCCCGCTGCACAGTCAACATCTGTGGCAAAGCACAAAGCCTGAGAACAGTTAGCACTGAAAACAGCTGATCTGGTGTAAGGAGGGGGTGTTTTTTCATTATTTTTCCTGCTTTCACTCTTAACTACCTGTGGTAACACTGGTGCTGTTTTTTCCCATTTTTCTAAAAAGGAGACAATTAAAATTATTAGTTTTGTACATGCCACCTCCCCCCCACCTTTTTCTTTTTTCAGGATTTCTATTCTTAACCTCTCCAGCTGTAGAATGAAAAAAATTGTCAGACTCCTACTCACCTTTTACCAGTCAGAAGTATATGTCAGATTGTTTTCTGTCATTAGCATCTTAAAGCAGTCTGGGAATAGCAAACATTGCAATAAGGAATTGTGACTTTTCTCCCTGAGGAGCTTAAAGGGAGTGCTAATGTATTTGAATCAAATTCTAATTCATCACAGCTGAACTGCTACCTGAGGCTGCAAAATTCAGTGAGCAGATGCAGTAGGATTGTTCCCGAGGAATTCTCCTCCTGTCCGCATAAGGGAAATGGACCAGCCTCTTTACAACCCTTCAGATGACTTCTAGCTGTTCTGATGACAAAACCTCTCCCATATGGAACACTAATTGCGCAATAAAAGTGATTTGTTCTGAAATAATTACTTTGCTTTGAAAGTATCAAAATTATTTCAGCCCAGATCCAGCTTCTGTAATAGTATCTTCTCAAAGTGTACAGATGATGGAGGTGTCTGCTTTATTTTTAACTATTGTGTACATCCTTCAATTTACCTACTTGATACTGTTTATCTTGCTACACGGAACTAAACACAATGGGCTGTTGGTAAGAGCAGTTAGAAATGACACAAGGAGAGAGATAAAAAATCTTCAAAGAAAATATCTGGAGATCTTAAAGGAACAGAGGAGGTTTAGGGGAAGTGCCTATTTATCTGGCTGCAGCCAACTGCACAGGCAAGCTGTTTTTCCAGTGTTGAGGTCTAAGATCAAAACACAAGTGAACTTTTACAAACCATTTCAAAAGACAATTGGGAGAGAAGTAGGAGCTGGTGCATAGTGCAAGTGGAGCCCTGAAAAAGGAAGATGTTGCAGGAGTGAGACTGAGAGTAACAGAGCAGGACCAGGAAGCCCCGGGCAACAAGCCTGGCAAGGGTAAACAGGAGTATCCTAAATTTGTGTGGAGACTGTGAACTTTAGTTAGACTCGATGCAGCTTGTCTTGTGGGCTAGCCATCTCCTTCATTTTGACAAAGTTATTTTACATCATTTTTCCTGCACAGGTCCAAGGCTTCCTGGAGGAAGCCACTCCTTGTCAGAGGTATAAGTGAGACTGAAAGAGCAAGACCAAATTCCCAAACAGCTGTACCTTGAGAGAAGTGAAAGAAAGGGTGCTGATTGCTTGACAGCAGTGTCTGAAAATGACTAAAGGGATGTGATGCAGAGTTTGGTTTGTATCATGATGGAGGTTTTTATTTTGGGATAGCTTCACGGCAAGAGTTATTCCAAAAAAAGCTCTAGCAAACAGCTTACTCCTTTTAGATCCAGTCACAAGATAATCTGAAGTAAGCCATTCTACTGTTGAAATATGCACTCATGCAACCTTTGGGATTACTTTAATGATCCAGGTATGACTCCACATTAGCAGATGATCTTACGCACCTTTCACCTGGAGATCAGATTGTGGCCATGTCTCCTCATTTATGTTGTCATTCAGTACCTCCCAGCCAGGATTTTATACCACTTCAGAGGCATGATCTCATGCACTCAATTATCCCAGTGTAATGTAAATTGTTAAGGTCATTCTGTTGTTAATTAAATAGTTGTGCCACGTTAAAATAGTCTCCCCAAAGTCCTCTGCATTACGCATTAATGTGAGCATCTCCACAGACCTATCAGTCTCACCAGAAATCTAAATGATACTGATGTGCTGGGCTGATAGTTATTCTCTGTGTTGCAGAAGGGAAAGATTTCAATAACATTTCAGCTGTGTTTGGATGCCTGTTTGAAATACTGTCCCTGAAATACCAAATGAAATCTATGTGCCACAAAGAGGTTGAGCAGAAAAGTGAAGATCATTTGGCTAAGTCTGAAGAGATTGTGTGAGTCTACAGCATTAGCAGAGAGATGACGAGAGGCAATAACATTATGGCTTTTTAAAAACAGGGTTGAGAGTCTCAGAAGCCACCTGTGGGGAACCTCTAAATGCCTGGCCTCACTAAGCAACTGACCATATTGTTTTTAACAATCTCTCAATGTAAACTTGGGGAAGTTTATTCACAAACATCATTGTAATTTCCATGGGCAACTAATCATTGCTATTATATTCATGCCCAGCTGCAGCTGGCTGCAGCTAAAAATGGAACACTGGATTTTTATTTTTTTTTCCCTGTGGTTTGTTTTGGTAATTAAGATTCTGATAATTGGAGCACTATTGTGAGAGAAAGAAGCATGAAAGCTGTGCAAAGCGCACCTTTTCATCTGAAAAACTTGGCTCGGGGCCTATTGATGGGCAAGATTATTCCCTGAGTCCTCCACTGCTATCATTCTTCTTTTGACAGCCCTTTTAGGATCTCAGAGTGCTCGTACAAATGGTTGCTTCTCTTGGCAAGCACTGCTTCAAGCCTTCTCTTTGCATCCAATATACCTGAATTCTTTAATTTGACTCTCCTCATAAACCCCACTTGTTTCCTTCATCAGTGGGAATTCTTTATCCTTCAATTAGGATATAAGAAGCATGAAAACTTAAAAACAGAAATCACCATGAAAGCAGCTAAGTGCTGGAATTAGGGTCCACAGAGGTGGTGGAAGCTCTGTCCTTGGGGATATTTAGACTTTGAAAGAATGAGGCCCTGAAGAGTCTCATGAAAATTTGAATTTGGCCTTACTTTGAGCTGAGGGTGAGATTAGAAATTTCAGACTCTTCTAACTTAAGATTCTCTCTGATTGTGCTGATTGTACTCTTTTGGGTATTTCATGTGCAGTTAGTTTTTTGTTTTTGTTTGTTTTTTTTTTTTTTTTTTTTTTTTTTTTTTTTTTTTTTTTTTTTTTTTTTTTTTTTTTGTTTTTTGTTTGCTTGTTTTTGTCTTCTTTTTCCCACTAAGTTCTAAAATGCAGAAAAGGTCATTCAATCATTTAATCCAAATCCCTGAAGAGTTCTGGCTGTGGAAGGTAGGAGTCCCTGAATGTTGACCAAGTGATTCAGGCCTGAAATGCCTTTCTGTACATTTAGAGGTCGTCTTATGAGGCCTACATCCTTGTGCATATATATAAATCTTCTATAAAGTACATAGAAAATGTTGCCAGATCCGATAGAAGTCCTAGACCCGTATCACCAGTAATTGTGCGCAGCAATTGGGCACGAACTGAGTTGGTGCAGCCTTGCTCTGCATAAATTCACCTGCAAGTTGATGTGAAAAAGAAAGAGCTTTTCCTTTCCTCACCAAAGACCAGTGCTATGTCTGTTTTTGCATACATGTCCTTGCAGCAGCAGCAGCAGTGAGTGAGCTACTCAGCTGAATTGATTGACTGCAATTGATATAAAGTAAAAAGAGGGATTTTTCAGTCTAAAAGTGGGGGTGATACAGAAGCTAAATTCCCTGATATTTTTTGAAATTTCTAAGCATTTTTTACATGATAGTGAAAACAAAAATAAAAATAAAAATTGAATTAAGGTTGTGAAGTCTGTAAGTTCATGGTCCAAAGTCTGGAGGTTCCTGAACTTTATGAACACCTTTCCAATCCAACTGGAACTCTTAGAAGAGGATGTTTCTCAATTTTCATTCCCTAATGGACCAGAAGTGCTGCCCATTATGGTACTCCTTGCCTCACTTTGTGCAGAAATCTAACAATTGGAGGATTTGGCACAGAACCTGGGGGGTTCAGCTTGCATCTTCTCCTCCACCTTCAGAGTTTGGAAGTTATCTTGTCTGTGGACTTTGCTCAGTAAGGACATTCTCCACATCCTTCCAAAGAGGGGCCCTGAGGGCTAGGAAAAAAGCACAAATGAGGGCATAACTGTGGTATTGTGGTTCCAGAACACAGCAAGGGAGGGGAAAGAACTTGGTTCTGCTCCTAATTCCCAAAACCTTCTTGAGTGTTTTATTAGCTGTGTTTCTGTAATAACAATTATTGGGCAAAACACAGTGAGACCTATTAGAGTAGTATGAATATTAAGAAATTCAGAATGCACATAAAACACATGATTATACTTTGCTTTGTAGGCTGCTTGAGAGGCATAAATTAAAAGCTATTTGAAGGGTAGAGATGAGACATTAAGATTCTGCTTCAGTTCTTCTCCAGATTTTTATTAAAAAATGACTTGAAATAAATGAAGATCAGTCTCAAATTAATTTAGATATGAAATGAGGTCTGCTTGGAATTCTTTGATATTTGAGCTGCTGAAGAGCAGCTACACTCACTACATGTTCACTACAAAAATAAAAAAAAAGAAAAAACAAGGTTTATGGAAAAAAAGAGTATCTTTTTTGTTATTTCAGCCAATACTCTTAGGAAAAATGAGAAAATTCTAAAGCAAAAAAGACATTTTCAGAATTGTATAGTTATGACCACAAGAACATTACTCATAATAAATCATAATAATGAGATTTTAATTGTAATAGCCTGAAGAGGTCAACTGATAATTTTGAGGGAAAACAAATGAAAGGGCTACAAACTAGCTGAATTTCTTATTATCAAAAAATGTCACCACAATTTTGATGTTTTCTTGTTCTGAAATGTCAGAGAAACCTGTGCAGTTTCAGTAGGCTTGGAAGACTTTCTGTATTTGCTGCTTATTTTCTAATTCAGATATGACTCTAGTGAACGTTACTGAATAATCTTAGGAGCAAGTCAAAACAAATCCAGAAACCTGAATATGAGATTGAGACACTAAGTATGATTTGAGAAAAGAGATAATATCTCTATTAGAGAGCTTCAGGGATGGAATTTGCTAATTTTCTTCCTTATTTTACATGACATAATTGAACAAACAGTGAAGCCATTATTTTCAAATTTTCATTGCCCTTCTTAGAGTTCTTACAAGTCCAGAATGTTCATGGCCTTACTCCCACAGAGCTCAGTGGCAGAACTCATTTTGACTTATACTCATAGATAGACTTGTACAAAGCACAGGGACACGGTAGAACTTCATTTGTATTTTATAGTGTTTAGGAAGGGAGATATGCTTCCTCTAGATGTGTTCATTATGGAAATGGAGAATCTATACATTAAAAAAAGAAAAGAAAAAAAATAGATATTTGCTTTCATTCATTGTTAGTTTATGTTTTCCAGTCTGTGATAGTGTCAGGTCCTTAGGACAACTGATGTTACTTGAATGATGATGATACACTGATAATACTATTCCCTGAAGAATAGAACACAGTACTCCTCAATATTTTCATTTCTATTTCAGACACTTCATTAACCATCAAGCTCTGTTTTCCAGTGTAGACTTCCATTTGATTAAAAGCAAATGATTCTTTGAGTCAGGTTTGTCTGGTTGAGAGCCATTTCCTATGTCCATGCAAACAAGTCTGTCAAACTATGACCTTTCCTCATCCCTGACATGTTTATGTTGGCAAGGTCACAGAGAGAGATGTAAATTGTTTGGTCTAAATAAAAACAATCAGAACATTTAAATCACAGGCAGACTGTAACCCTATGACATGGCAATGAAAATATCTCAAAGTGCTGCCCACATTTTTCAAATGAGATGCTGTTATAGTACTGATTTATGGGCAGTGGTATTTCAGCAAAAAAGAAGCTTGAAAATATCTCAAAAATATCTGCATCTGGCATTGGTTTGGTGAACTCTGGAGGCACTGAGACAGATTTAAGCCTCAATACAGGATACTCAAGACAGACACATTTAGCCTAGCAAACTACCTGGGTCTGAAACAATCCTTAGATACTCCTTCTGACTTGTACAGAATAGCCCATGTTAATTTCTCTTGCTCCCTAAAGAGTGACCGTGTACAGACTGCTTGCCGACATTAATTCCTGCATTCTGCTAGGTCCTAGAGGAAGTGCTAGATGTCTCAGTCCAGAACTCTTCTAGTCTGAACAATTCAGCAATACATAGTGGTCTGGGTCTGGTACCCATTGACATTCTCTCATATTGTTTAATTTATTAGGACAGTAGTTATACCCTTAAAATGTTTCTTGCTGTGTCCATCAAATTCCACTTTCTTTGCTTCAGATTCATTGCACTTAGCAGGCCCTTAACTGAGTGATTTAATGTAAGACAGGAGATGAAATGACCTCATTTTCCCTCATGGAGAGAGATGGGGTCCATTGCATCTATGACAGTAACAGGAAATCTTGCTTCAGTGTATTTTAAGGGAGCAAAAAGTAGTTTAAGCAGGTGTGCTTAGTGAAACTGTTCACCAGCCAATATTTCTCCTATCAGACTCTATTTTAAGGTATACATTTTTAATCTAAAAAATAAGATGCAAGCCCAGATTTGTAGCAAGGTAAATCTAGCCTCAGACAGGGAAAGAAAATTCAGTGCCAGTACAAACTGACATGTTAACTATGTTAACTGAGTTTGACTGCTAAAACTTAGAAAAGTCATTTTGATTCTTCTAGGTTAAGCGGCCTATATGTTTTAGGACCAAAAACTGGTGGATAGAAGAGACATCTGTCTAATAGTCCGACAGGAAAATACAGATAATAAAGATATCAGCACAATCATTGCTCACACTGGAGTTCTCTGCTTTCATCTTCTAGGTGGGGAAAGAGACACAGGGCAAGGCTAAGTGCCTTTTCCAATGAGAAAATTGTCCTGAATGTCAGAGCCCCCTGTTAGCTGCAGATAGGGAGGAAAGAAAATTAAATCTTTTCAATCCTCAGCTTCCAAAGTGACTTTGATTTAGAGAAGAGGGCAAGCAGGAGCAGAACTAAATAATGACTGATACTTCATCTTAAAGGAGAGAAGCGGGAAGTAGGAGTGGGAAGTAGGACCAGCACCACTGCTGGTCGTGTTCCCACGAGTAAGCATTTCCTGTTGCAGGATTTTATTCCTTATTTATTAGTGTCCTGTAGACACTCTGTGCGATGGTTCATCCCTTTCTTGTCCTGCTTCTTGACATCCAGGGGTCAGAAGCCAGGCACTGTGAAAATACAAAGCAGTTTTGAGCAGCAAGGCATTTTGAAATTGGATGAAAAATAATATTGAGATTTTAATTCATCTTCTGATCTTGGAACTTTACAGTGCCCTTCTTTATTCAGAGGGTTCCTTTTATTATGAGAAGAAATTGGAAGATATTAATTATAGGAATTAGGGCTTCAAGGAATGAAATATATTGTGGGGCTGACAATTAATCACTGCAGTTGTCAACCTTGTGTCCACATTGCAGGTATAGTTACCTGTTCTGTATGAGGAAAAGCACCTGTGATTCAGACACAGCTGCTAAGACAGAAACAAATCCTATGAACTTGTACCTCTTTCTGAGTTGTGGAGGCTAAGACTGGTTCTTTTGCAGTGAAATCTAGGGATGAAGTCTCTCATACCCACTAATCCTCTTATTGAATTTAAAGTCTTCTTGGATTTCAGACCTCAGTTTTCCTCAGCAAGTAATCAAATAGAATATCCCTTCATAAAGGCTGGCTGGTGTGGTTCTGGGTCTTTTGAACCCTCCAAACTGAGATTCTCCGTTCGCGGTATCCTCTTGCAATTTTCTGTGGAGGTTTTGGCAAATCTCTTCCAATAATAAGTCAGGATGAAAACTCTGAGCATCTAGTCTGGCTATTGTGAAATTATCGCAACTAACATAAGTTTTAGTCTATTACTATTACCACTAGAAAAGAAAAGAAATAGAAAAGGATAGTAAATAAATTCTTGTTAGATGAAATCCGGCACCACCTATACTCCTCAAAACATCTGTGTATACAGATAATTTCCATTTAATTTCAATATCAAAATCCACTGTTCTACCTCTTTAGAGAGTCTGGACAACTCTCTTCTCTTCCTCTCATAGCCTTTCTTTCTATCCCTTTCACCTGGGACTTTCTCTTGCCAGACCTTTCCTTTGGCTGACGCGCTGTTTTAAACCTTCCTGTTGCTCACCTGCACCTAGCTTTCCCATGATATTTGCTCTCAAGAATTTGCTGCCAGAAGGGCCAGATTTCTGGGACACCCAAGAAAAACAAAGCAAAATAAAACAAAAAAAAAAAGCCAAGCTCACAATGTTCAAATTACTGAACCTTTATTCCAGCTTTATTCTGTATCCTGATCTGTTTATATAATAGGAGAGCTCTCTGAGAGAAGGATTCATGTGGTGACAGCCTTTTCCACCAAGATAACTGGGAGCTTTGCCCCAAGGACAGTTGCTTTCTTTCAGTCCAAAAGGGTACTTATTATCCTAAAAAGGCAAAACAAAGCAAATAAAAACAGAGAAAGAAAAGAATGAAAATGATAGTAATATGTAAGAGATTGCACCTTCGATTCATCAAATCAATGTAACAATCATGATTAAAAAGATTGGTCATATATATATATATTTTTAATTCATTTTTTCCTCCAGAAAAGGTTAGTTCCACTGTGACTTGAAAAGTCACTATCAACTTAAAAAAAAAGACACTTTAGACATGCTTTAGACAGGTACCTACAAGACCTTTGAAGTTTGGGTGGCAGTTGGCCAGCCATTGTGGAAAGCCATTGTGGAAATAACCCAGGTCTTCAGCTGTTCTGGACAACTTAATCTGGATTCTCTGCTGCTGTTACCTCAATGTTAAGAATCTCTTGTGTTTAAAATCACCATGGGTATGACTTCATGAGCAACATTTCTGTTTCAATAAATTACTGTCATCCTTGGAAAGAGTATCTGGGCAGGGATCATGCCTTTCTGTGTGCCAGCAAAAAGCCACGCTTGACTATATTGCGCTGCTCTATTTGAGAAATAATTCTGGTTTTGGAACATTCTGTAGTTCTTTGATTTCATTCTTGATTGCAAAGCATACTTACATAAAGCCAGATCTTAGTATCTGGAGTGTATATCCACTCTCCTGAAGTCCTAATTGTTTGTTAGTCACCTCCTAATTGATTGCTGTGGAATTGTGATTAGGAAGGCTCAGATAATGGCTTCAGATAGGATTTACATTGGAAAGCCTGAATAATATCAGGCATTCATGCAAATCCTCCTCTAATAAGTAGGAGTTATGTCAGGGCCAGCATGGTGGAAGGTATGTTTTGAAGGTGGACCTTTCAAGGGTTGTGCATTTGTATGAAACTGACTGACAGGTTCAAGAGTAATGCCGAACATTCAATGACACACAAACTTTGTGGAGAACAGCCTTAAAGATCTCTATTGACCTCTTTTATTTTTATGACACTGCCACAGTTTAACTGTGGCACTTGTCAAAGGCACAAAAAGAAAGGAGCGCCCTCATTCACCTATGGAGTCTGGGGATTTCTGTGTTGACTTAGCAAGACATAAGAAGAGAAATTCAGCTGAAACCACTACAGAGAGACGGCCATTTCAAACTGTGAGACAGCTTAAACAGTTCATCCTCTGCAAACTGAGGAACTCCAGTATGGGGTTGGACCATGTGGATATGGCAGATATTATTGCTCACAGAGAGTTCTACCTTGGTGAGCTGCTCTACTTTCCTACCGTATACCCATGGCCTATCTCAATCCATGAGCTTTCTGTTTCATATTTTCTTCACCCTGTCCTGAGTAGTGGGAGCAAGAGAATGACATGTTGGTGTCCATCAGTGTTAAACCAACAAAGTGCTTTTGTTGTGTTGAAAGGGGCCCAGCCCTTTCTCCTCAGAGCTGTGAGCAGTGCCTCAATCCAGCCAGCTCCAGGCTCCACCACAGGGCACAGCTGAGCCCAGCAGCCAAGCTGGTGGCCTTTGGGGAAAACAGATTTCAGCACAGGCACAGCGGGCACAGGCTGAGGAGGAGGCTTTGAGCCAAGGAGAAGCACCAGAGGGTCCACAGGCCTGAGGAGGAGGGCAGGAGGGGCTCCAGGCCCACAGCAGGGATACCCCTGCAGACCCACAGAGCCCACCTGGACCAGATCTCCACCCCACAGCCCAAGGAGGGCCCATGCTGCAGCAGGGGGCATTTCCTGAAGGATCTGTGGCCATGGGGAGCCCCCTGGGAGCAGGGTGTTCCTGAAGGGCTACAGCCCAGGGCAGGGCCCCGCTGGAGCAGGGCAGCGTGTGAGGAAGAAGGAGCGGCCGAGAGGGGCTGGGGTGGGCTGAGCACAACTTCATCCCATCCCTCTGCTGTTCAGGAGAGAGGGATCAGGAGTGAAGAAGTTAAGCTGGTCATGGGCAAAGGGGGCTGTGGGAATATGGTGTTTTAATGTTTGCCTTTATTCCTCATCAGCCACATTTATTTTAATTGGCGATAAATTAAATCAATTTTCTCCAAGCCAAGTCTCATTTGCCCATGATGGTAACTGGAAAGCTATCTCTCTGTATTTATCTTAATCCGTGAGCTTTCCTATCCTACTTTCCTCCCTTGTCCTTTTGAGGATAGGGAGAGTGTGGCTGGGTGGGTGTCTGGCTGCTGGCCAAGGCTAACCCATGCAGTTGCAGCCCCACTCCAGTAATTCTGCAGGAGAACCTCATTCCGTATGAAGCTCTTGTATCTCTTCTGTATGTCTCTTCTTTGGATCTTACGCAGCTAAATTCATAGGATAGCCATTATTGTGTATAGACATGAGCATGGCAAATAATACTGCATCTTTTACTAGAATAACTAATCAAACTGAGAAATAAAAAAAGGTATCCACACAATTTTGTGGCTACACCAACTTTTCTTCACATCAAATGTTTGCACATCTATAGGCTTGTTCTTTTATTCTAACAGTGTCTAATGCTCAAACAGAAGAAAATAATGATCATCTGCAAACCTTGAATCACTGTGCGAGATGAACATCTTCTCTACTCCTTGTTGTAGACAGCTATCTCTGATGGGTGACCCAGACCATCTTTGGAGTGGAGTATTATAGCAGGGATTAGTTGTTAATTTTTTTTCTGCATCATTAGAGGAAAGTTTGACATAAGTTGAAAATGGTGTTTAGGTTTTAGTTGACTGAACTTTGGGGTGATGTATCCTACCCTTATGTCCCACCATAATCAATAACAATAGCAAGGTAGACATTTTGACTAGGGTAGAGAGCAGTACTCACATTGTCTGTCTGTTTCAGATACAATGCAAGGGGCTGATTTGAGATGTTATGTATAGCCAGGACACAAACATAAGTGCCTACAGGGGGTACCTTCAAAACCCTAAGTTAGCTTCCAGCTAAGTACACCCTATGGCTATCAGCACTCGACAAAGGAGTGACCCACTGCTGTGCACAAGGTCTGGGCATTGCATTTGCTTTTAAAATAGGACCTTCCTGCAGGACTCTGGAGTGTTTAACTGCCTTAAAGATTTGCAAAAAAATCTCCGTCCAGGTAAGAATGTAAATCTTGCGGAAGTTAGAGGAGAAACTCATTTGAATCCTGTAATAGCTGTCCCTTGCCACCTCTCTATCTTTAGATGTCTAGATAACATCATAAATCTGGTGGCTTACAACCACACAGGGAGTTAAGTGTGAGAGTCCTTCACCGGCAGCTAAGAACAGAGTATGTCTGTATTTTCTCAGCCACCTTTAAATTGCTGTTTCCTTCATTCATTTCTATTTGAAGACTGTCATTTGCCTGTCCTTGCACAAGTTCTAGCACAAAAACCATCCCCAGAATTTGGTACCTCTAGAGCAAACAGCAGCCTGAGCCTTGGTGGCCAAGCACTCTGAAGCAGACTGAAAATGTTTCCATTTTCTGCATCCAGTGGCATTAAAGAGAGTATTAATGATGTAAGTTCCCCAGCCTGATTGACCAGATGCCTATTTACAGCTGGGGAACCCAGGATAAATGAAAATACATGCTGTTGCCTGTAGCTATTGCTTTGTTCCTGATATGTGAATGTTTTAAGTATATCAACAGAGCTATTGAGGATTGACTTCATCGCTATAGACAACAGATTCTGAAGCATACTCCATTTTCTGAAGCCCATTTTTCTGTGCTGTACAAAGAATGAGGCTTCTAAGGTAGAAACTTTCAGTAGGTATGGTTTAAAAGAAAGCTCATAGTCCAGATAGTACTCATCTCCTGCCATGCAACTTGTTTTTTTTAGGCTTCCTATATTATTGTTTTCTGGTTGTTATGGGGATTGTTTATTTATTTATTTATTTTGATGGTGGTGATGGGTTTTTTTGTTTATTTTGTCTTGGGCATCATTTTAACATCTCTCTGCTCAGAATCAGAAGATGCTTTGGTATGCTCTGATGAACATATCTTCATTACCACCATGCTAAGCAGCAGTTCATTTCACAAAGGCAGAAGCAGAGGTTTGGAGCAAGAGCCCAAGGAAAGACACAATGATTACTCATGAATCTTTGGAATATCAGTTTTAGTTTGGCCACAATTTCTAAACTTCTAGGGTAGGCACAACGACCTCTTCATCTGGGCAAGACCCTTCCTGGTCCTTAGAAGGAAAAAGGAAGCAAAATTTCCACTTATTTTGCCCATCTAAATTTGTACTTTCTCACAGGCTCCTGTCTTCAGATTTCCTCTGCATGAGGAAATCACCCTTTTGCAGTCTGCAGTTCATTACATCACAGGAGAAACACTTAGAGGAGCCTGTCCTCTGTCCATGCTGCCAAAAGCACAGCCTGGCTGCACCACCTGAAGGCATTTGGCTATGTGTGTGTACAGCCACCTCACCCTTGGCAGTTTGTAGACATTTTCTATTTTTGTCAACATGCTCCAGCTGTTCCCTTCCAGCTCTATTGCACCTTTAACCCAGTACTGAGCTCAAGAACTAGAAAGGGATAGCAGAGTCTGCTGACCATGAGGGCTGCAGTTTGATACCTGCAGTTGTTTATGAGAAGTATTATGTAAAAGCTCAGTGACATCGCCTGTGTTCTTCTTTATAACAGTAATTTTCTTAGTCCTCGTTTCCGCACAGTTTGAAAAACTTAGACTCAATCTTTTCCCTTCTCTGTGTAGACACTGAGTTCAAAGCTTTTGTTTGTGTCATCATGGTCTATCACTGTCAGAAGGTGGGTCCTGCAACTATTGTTTTATGAAATACACCAACATATGCTCTTAAAAACTGTCCATAAATGCTAAAAGCCCAAATAACTCTTAAATTCTGAGGTAATACATTTCTAGCATCATGCTGACATTGGATAAACTTCCTCAGGTCCACAGCCATGAGTTTCACCTGTTTGTACAATTACTTAAGAATTAAGGAGTGGAACAGATGAGCATCCCATCCTACCCCAAATTGGCAGAAAGCAGCTGAGTGCAGCTGAAATTAGTCCAGTTAATTAAAAAAATCAGATGAGGACTAGGCTGGGTGAACCTCTGGGGTGATGGTGCTTTTCCCTATTTCCAATATTCTATTTCAGTTTTATAATAAAGCAGCCAAACTTTTGGGGACTAGTGGAGAAGAACTGGAAGGTTAGAATATACTGACTGCTGCAGTTTTGTAACTACGTAGGAACTAATCAGAAACAGACATTATGACCAGTTTTTCTGTAAATGCTTGTATCTTTGAGTCTAAGGGACTCTGCTGCAGTGTAGGAGATGTGAGGAACCAGGTTATGGAAGAAGCACTGTCTGAAAATCAGATAGTTCTATATTCCATGATACTTGACCAAGGATGCAGGAAGAGGCTGGCTGTTCATTTTCCTTCGGCAGAAAAAGAAAGTAGAATTTTTAATGTCAAGGCTCATTAGGCAGCTGTGAGTAATTGAAGGAAGTGCTATTGTGTTTAAGATCCTGGGAAAGTAAATATGAATAAAGGAAGGACAAAATCATCCTCAGCTGTAAGGAAAAAGAGTTATTCATGTTAGAGCTCCCAAAGGCTTCATAAATGGTCCTAGATGAGCATCAGGAGGTGTTAGCTGCTCTTCTCATGACATTTTTTTGAGGAGGCTGTGGAGATATGAAGTGGTCAGTGGGGATGTGTACAAGAGATGCTCTCTCCTGGCAATTGCAGAGGAGAAGCCTGCACAGATGGATTCACAGACACATTCTTTAATCTCATGTGTGACAGTAGATCTAGATCTCCTCACAATTATATGCCTCCTCTCGATCAGCGCTTGTTGTTATGGTCCCAGCTGCATTTCCCAATTACTAAAAACTGTTTTATCCTAAGAGGATTCTCTCTATTCATGAAGTCAGGAGTTTCATTCATTTGTAGTTCATAGCCTATAGCATCCATTAACTATAAAAATCTGTACTTTCAAATGTTCTTCCTAGGAGCCATGGCCACTTTTGATGAAGTCTTCTGTAAGAATTGTCATCCTTGATCTCTGTTTTCTGGAATGAAAGAGAAGATAGCAAAATGAAATTGGGAGCCCCATGTTCCACGTGAGCAGCGTTTGCTACATTAGCAATTCAGGGACGCAGCAAGGGATATTAGACATTGCAAAACTTTCCCATGAGGCATCTCCATGAGTAGCTGTTGTCAGGATATACTTTTCCCTAGAGAAATCTAATCCACTCCCTTGCTTTTCATGTTTCTTCATTATTATGAGATAAGAAGGAGACAGTGAGTCAGAGTTTCTGAATTCTATTCCTACCTGTATGACATGGCTACCACATATCCTAGGAAAAGATCCTACCTTTTCCAAGCTACTTACTATTTCTGTCTTCACGGATACATGAAGACAGTTTTGTCACTGCAGGTAAGGTACTGCAAAATGGATACACTGCCTACTTCTCTTGTAAAGTTCCTTTTCCCGAATGGGGAATCAAGCATATACCTGTATGTGTGTGGGGGCAAAGTATGGATTGAAAATGATACTTTCATAATACCTGCTAGTCATTAATCTGTTATTAATGGTAGTATATAGCTGCTATTCATACAACACATTCATGTATGCATTCAGTCAACTCACACATTCACACATCGTTACCCAGTTTGAGAAAAAGCTGGGAAAACAACCTCACCTGCTCTCTCAGAAGCAGAGTTATCTTCTAGGCAAGTATTCATGTCTCTTAGAAGGTCCTTAGCTTTACCAGGTATATATGAATAATCCTGTAGTCTTCAACTGCATATGGCTGCCACCCTTTCTTGGATAAGCCCTGAATTACAAACCCTGCAGCTGATATTAATGTGTGCTCATGTCTGTATAGATTCAACAGATTTTTGATGCTGTGAGTTTATCAGTTTTTGCAAATTCAACATGACTCCCAGTGTCCAGAGCTTGTCAGTTCATTTGCAAACTTTCATACAAAATTTTCTGAGTGCATTGTTTTCCTCTTTCTAGCATGTTGTTTTCTAGAAACTTTCTTCATCCATACCTACAGACAGTTACAGGGCTCATTCACTGAAACAGAGATTTTGTGACACCTCTTACCTCAACCACGAAATATTTCCCTGTTTAGGGCATTGCAGTGGGTATACATATGCAATTTCACATTATACTTCACCCAATCTAAAGATGAGAAGAGCAGGTTGCACATTCCCTGTGGATTCCCACTTCATACCTTACTTCACGTCTAATATTTATCTCTCTCTGGGGTGACCTTGATTACTTTTTTGACTGAAAGAAAATTAAAACTTGAAAAAAAATAAAGCAACTACTTTTCCTGTGAATTAGTAATGTGGCACAATTAACAGCGTGAAGGCAACAAGGACTGTGGGAGTTCAGTTTGGAGGGCATGGAAAATACGTGCTACAGTGTTGGCAGCAGAGATGGTTCACATTAAATCAAATGTCAACCCGCTCCCCAAAACTTAAATGACAAATCCTTGAGCTTCATAGAACTATGACGATAATCACATGAATGTGTTCATCAAATAGTACACTCTGCATAGCGCCTTTACTTAATTCATGGATTCCTCAGTCAGAAATATGACTGAGCCCCTCATGAGAGTGGATTGTGTCACAAAAGTTCAATGTTAAAAGTAAAACTGTTAAAAGTTAAAGTTAAAATCAAGGTGATATCAGTGTGTCTTCATTTATTTCTGGAGAGATTAACTTGATTTTTACATTTGAAGGAGGGAGGTAGAAGGAGCACAGGAGAAGAAAAGGATGAAAAAGAAAAGAAAAGGATCATCACCAAAGGATGAAAATCAAAATTCCACCACTTCATTGTCTGGCAGCCCCCATAATGTCAGAAAGGACAAAAATGCTCTGAGCTTTTAATGGTCATTTTACAATTATACTGTTCTGATGAGACAGAAATCACAAACTGAATATGCATCATTCAGATGAAAAATCAGAAAGTGAAAGGAAAAAATAAAAAAGATGGTGGTTACCCTTTATTTTTGTGCCAACAAGGCTTTAAGCAGAATCCTACTGGAGAGAAAATTTTGAAGTAGAAAGGGAAGATTTTAGTGACTTCAGGCATTTATTCTAACCCTGCCTACTTTCTTCTTCACTCTGTCCCCAGTAGGGACCAGTGTCTTCTCTGCAGTAGAGTGGTTCACAGCTCTGGAGTGTTGAGATATTTTTCTGCAGTGTTAACCTCCTATTTCTAGAGACCATTCAACAGCGCTGAGAAGCTCAGATGACCTCTGAGCAGTTTGGTAGCCCTCATGAAGACTTATTTTCTAATCCTGATGCAAGTGGGTCAGTCTGCACATATGAAGGCTAGCCTTGGTACTGTCTAAAATCAAGTTGTTGTTCTTGTCATCAGAGGCAAAGGGCAAGCCTTTAAGCCAAAAAAAGCTATTGTGGAAAGAAGAGAGAGCCACACAAGATTTCTCAATGCCTCTGTTGAAGATCTTCTGTAAACCACAGGTCAGCTCAGGTGTCCCCCGCTGCGAGCACAGTGCTGTCGGCAGTTCAGAGGGACTAGGAAAGTAAGAAGCATGGCTTTCACTAACCTACCTTATGACTGTTAGCCTATAGGTGACATTGAGTACTCTCTTTGTCAGGAATTTTTACATGATTTTGTGTATTTTTCTGCTAAATTGTTGCTTGAAGAGAGTTTTTCATCTGCTGTGGGCACTCAACATTTGAGTGAATTAGCCTTGGGATCTGCTGTTCAGCACCCTCCTATTGAAAGAGGAGATGAGAGAACAATGATTTTTGAGGTGGTCTTGTACAGCATCCCATGACATCTACAGCAGAGGGAAGGGGAAGATCCAGTTCTTTAGTTCAACTCATCATTTTATTAATATTGCCTTTTTATTGCAAAAAGCGTAAGATGTCCTTGCAGCGAACTCAGCAAATGCCTCTGCTGTATGATTTCAGCTCAATCCAAGAAAAAGGCAGCAAGATGATACATGATCAAGTATATGGTATTGTAGTACTTATGCACAAATCATTTCCAGGGCCATATTGTCTCTGAAGTTTCCTCATTTCTGAGTACTTTATATACGATACAAAGCTAGAAGGATTGGTTGACAGAAGGCTGTGCTACCATTCTGCAAGACCTGTACAGGCTGAGGAACCAGATGAGGTTTAACAAAAGCAAATGCAGAGTCTTGCACCTGGGGAGGAATAACTATATGTATCAGTACAGGCTGGGGGATGACCTGCTGGAGAGGAGCTCTTTGGAGAAAGACCTAGGGGTCCTGGTGGACAGCAGGTTGGCCATGAGTCAGCAGTGTGCCCTGGTGGCCAAGAAGGTCAAGGATATCTTGGGGTGCATTATAAAGAGTATTGCTAGCAGGTTGAGGGAGGTGATCCTTCCCTTCTACTCTGCACTGGTCAGGCCTCACCTGGAGTACTGTGTCCTGTTCTGGGCTCCCCAGTACAAAAAAGACAGTTTCCGTCTCTGGAGATATTCAAGACTCTTCTGAGTGACTATGCGTGCAGCCTGCACTAGGGAACCTGCTTTGGCAGGAGGGTTGGACTCAATGATCTCTAGAGGTCCCTTCCAAACCCCGTGATACTGTGATTCTGTGATTGTACCCTCAAGCATTAAACAATCTACATAAACCCATTCTTCCTGTTCAGACAAGCAACAGAGTGAGTTATCTGAATTTAATTTCTTCCACCTTCAATACTGATAAGTATAAACTATATTAAGGGAAAGTGTATGTCTACCGGAAAAAGGCAGTAGGTAGTTTAGACTTTTTAGGCTTAGTGTTCCAAAGTCCTGTATCATGTCTGGACATTAGCACCAAGGTAAAATGAACATCAGCTGTGCAAAAGGCTGAACTGAGGTACATAAGAAATTATTATGTTTTCATTCTTAATTTAGAAATATGAATTTTTAAATGCATTTGAGCCTGGTTTTCAGTTTTATTTTTCAGTCTGCTTGTCCCACAATCACATTTCTGTCAATACACGTTATACACTTCAGAGAGGATGCTACTGTATAAAAATGGAGCTATAAGAAATGTATATAGAGCTGCAACTCAATATAGGAAGGATTAAAAATAGCACAGCTTCACCATTCTAGGGTTCTAAATTTCAGGAAATTTAAAAGATTATTTAACCACACTACTTTCTGTAGAAAATGCTAATAAATACTGCAACAGTTCTTTGAAAGTGACTTGTCATCCTGGCTTGAAGACAGGTACGATTAAGTGATACCTTTTTGATTCCATGGATACAGTGCCAGAGAAGACAAGGAACAGCGAATAGAGCCAGACAACATGTTGTATGTCAACAGTATTAGTTAAGCTTACTCAGGTCTAGCCTCTCAGAGCCAGCAAACAGCGTAAACTCTCAGGCTGGCATAAGGAGAATGCTCCTGCGCAGGTTCAGAAAGAGTAAGAACCTAAACACAGCTTTTCAGTACTAACAGCTATATGAATGGGAAATTAACAAGTCATGACAGGCATATTTCCCATGTTGTACTGTATGCCTGGATCAAGACAGCATCAAGACTAAATTCCTTACATGGAATTTAGTTTTCTTATTCTCACATGGGCTGCATTCTTTCTCACTTTCTTTCATTTTCTTTCATCATTGGAGAAAAATGATGAAAGCAAACCTCTGACAGGTAACAGACAGAGAAATACCTCTTGCAGGTCACTTCGAATCCTGCAATAACAGAATTATTTAGGTTTTTAAGGGACTGCATGTCCCTTCTCATATGTCATGTGCTCCAGGTTCCTGACCATCTTGATGGCCTTCTGTTCAACATACTGCACTTTGTCAAGGAGCAGCGAGACCAAACTGGGCTCCTTCCAGTAAAGTGTCATAGAATCATTAAGGTTGGAAAAGACCTCTAAGATCATCTAGTTAAATCATCAACCCATCACCACTATGCCAAATAGTCATGTCCCTAAGTGCCCTATCTACATGTTTCTTGAACACCTCTAGGGATGGTGACTCCACCACTTCCCTGGGCAGCCTGTTCCAATATTTGACCACTCTTTCTGAGAAAATTTGTTTCCTAATATGCAACCTGAACCTCCCCAAGCACTACTTGAGGCCATTACATCTCAACCTATCACTAGTTACATGGGAGCAGAGATAGACCTCCACCTTTCTACAGCTTCCTTTCAAGTAGTTTGAGAGAGCAATAAGGTCTTCCCCAAGCCTCCTCTTCTCCAGACCATCAGCTTTCAGGGAATGCTTTCCATCTCCCTGGCTGTGCTGTTTAAGAAGGCATAAAATAGCACTGGCCCTAGTATCAAACCCTGAAGAACACTACTTGTGACCAGAGGTTCAAAGAAACTTGCCCACTTTTACTGAGGTGATTGTCTTCTGATTAGTTTCTAGTGCTGACACTACATCTGGCATCAAGCATCATCCAAGTTCCCTCTTTAGGAAAGCAAATTACTCTAGCTACAGTGAGATTTCCAAAGTCCTAATCACTCTTTGGAGTCTCCAGTGAGACGGTCATCTGAATCCTTCATATTTTCTTCCTTATATGTTCTTTAATGAAAATTGTAATGAAATCAGTGAAATCAGCAGTGTACAAAAAGGAAGAAACTGGCCACATTTTAATTCTGGCAGCAAATATTAAAAAAAAAAAAAAAGGCACAAGAAAAAAAGAAAGTAGGAGAAAATGTGATTATATATGTACACAACAGACCTAGAATCCATACAATATGTCTAACTAATTGTTGCGCTTCTCCAGTGAAGGGCAAATGAGGTTGGCAGTGTTCTTTGCAAAACACTTGACCAAAGTGCATCTATTTCTTTTACCAAAATGCCACTTGCATAGTAAAAATTAAATAATGACAAGCAATGAAAAATAGTAAATCTATATATAGTGGCTTATTGCAGACAAACTCTGTATATGGGGAGAAAATGTGAATTCATTAGACCATTGACCCATGATAAATTCCTTAGAAAATAAAATTGTCCAGAGAGAAAACTTTATTTAAAACTTGTTATTTTATATTAAATGAGATCTTGGACTTAAGCAATACACATTTTTTCACCAAACCTTCTTGCATCTATATCTGCAGTTTACACCTTTCTTGCAGAGAGGAATTCACCACTTTAATGTTTCTAATGGGTTTTTCCAGCAGAGGCAATACTGTACAACATTCAGACTTGTATCCCAATGATTTAACAAGGATGTGAACAGCCATGGCCAGTGGCAGTCTGGGACCTAAGCATATGAGATTGTCAGAACAAAAGAAATGAAGTTTGCAGCATATTTTTTTCTTTTTCTCTAAATGACTATTTATTTTCTGCTGTAGGTAAGAAAATTGCAACAGAGAAAATGTACTTTGGAAAACAATTACTGCTGCAGGCTAGAAAGTATCAGCGCAGTGTGCATGTACTGCAGATTTCTTTCCATGTCTGAATTTTGATCTGTTTGCAGTGTTTCGCATTACTCCAGACAAAAACAACCCACCAGATGGAAAAAATGTCACAACTTCAGAGAGGGCACTGCTAACATCCATATGTATATAGAGGTTTGATATTAATCTACTTTAATGTTTCGTAATACCTAAAATCAAATAAGCTGAAATATTTTTAAATATCTGGAAATAATATCCCTGTAAAATTTCAGTTAACACTTAAAAATTGAGGTGACATCTACTGGGGAATTCTTGCTTTGAAACTCCAACCTCTGGAAGCAGTCATATCATCTAACTGTAGGCACTCATATGATCCTAGGTTAGAACACCTTTCTTTGGATCTCAATAGCTCGGTGGAGATGAATTGACTCATTGTGGTGAATACACATGCTTTATGCTCTAGCTGTGCATCACATGTTGGAATAGATTGCTTTTCTCTGTTTATGCTCAGAGAGAGAAAACATAAAGTTGTGCATCCTAGTGTGGATTACTGAATTTGATGTCTGTGGCAAGGTGGTGTGAATAGACATTTTATTGATATGGATGGGGCTCATCTGCAACTGCAGACATCTGTACTTAGCGTGGTCATCTCTTCTGCTTGCATACATCATTCAAAAGAGACGTCTGAAAGTGAACATAAAATTTGCTGCAAAAACATTTTTTCTCCACTGATTAAATCAGGATTTTAAGTTATTTTAGTTTCAGAGAGTGATTTTTTATGATGTGGATATCTAGAGTTAAATGAGACAAAGTCCATCCTACATACTTGACATTAAACTCCAGTTAATTTTTGTTAGCTAGTTTACAGACAGACTGATCTAATCAGAAACATGGTTCCCCAAACAGTTATTTATCGGATGTGATATTTTCAATATTTAATGAATTCTTTGCTAAACAACATGGGTTAACCTTTTCTTCTTCCACTCTGAGAAAAAGATTTTGAAACTACACATCCATTAACAGCTCAGTGATTAGTATATATACTAGACTAGACTAGACTAGATAATTATATATAATCCAAAAAAAAAAAAAATCAGTGTAATTTCTAAAATAATTGTATAAGAGCTTCATTCATCTGCTCAAACAGAAAGCTAAATATTAGCTGAAGTAATCCATGGATTCCTTTGAATAAAAATTTTCAAATTTGAATACCTAAATGGAAGCATAACATCCATATTCAGATACCTAAATGATTTCTGCAAGTGCTTAGAAAATCAGAAAACCTACGTTTGAAACTGGCAGCTGTGAATCAGATGGATTGTGCAGGGTCTGAAAATTCTCCTGTCTGCTCTGGGGAACTGACCTCAGACTGTGGAAACGACACCAAACAGAGCAAAAATATCAGGTAGGACATGGAGATTGGGTCCATCTCTGCAGCTGCCTCTGTAAGCAACCAAGTCAGAAAACTTTAACCTCAGATATTGGAGTAATGCACTTAATGCCTTAATGTAAGCCACTTTGGAGCTCTCTGTGGTCTCTGATGCTAATGGAGATTGCTGGTAACATTTAATATCTTCAGTAAAACATTCCGTCTCTACGGGACTGTAATTGTGCATAAATTGGCTAGAGAATGAACAAGCACAGCATGGACTGCAGGCAAGTGGGATCAGCTTAAGTTTGTTAGAAGTAATGGAAAAAATGGCTACAGGTAGAACAATGCATGGTGCTTTGCTTCCAGGAATACTCTCCTTACTTGTGCTGTCTCTCACCACAAAGGAAGGGTCTTCAGACATTTTGCCAAAGGTAAAATTTCTTATGTAAATAATGCTACTGTCATCATTGCAGTATAAAACAATCATTATTTAATAATACACCATCATATTATGAGGTGATTTGGATTTGAGAATTACAAAGAAAACACTATCTTTGCAGTCATTTCTGTGGTTACTGATTGCCAGCTACTAATAGGAAATACATAAAAAAAAAAATAGATGATAAGAAGTCCTCCACCATTAACTACTTTTTATATCACTGGGTGTTTATATCATTTTTCATAACATTTGATATATGTTTGTTCAGTATTTGAATTAAATTTACTAATCTAGTTCATACACAAAAAAAGAAGCAAAATGTCATTAATTTCTGATGTTATGCAGATATTTCTCCCCTCACTATCCCCTCAGTCCATTTATCCTACTGACTTTTTACAACTTCAAGTTTCTCTTTCTTCGTCTTTCTCTTCTGATTCTTATCTTCAAAAAGTACGTCATCTTACTACACAGCATCATTCCTCAGCACCAGTAGATCCTCTGCTTTCTTTCACCACTCTTGAACAGTTTCCTCAGTGCCTTTACACACATTTCTCACTTCTTGCTTCAGTTCTTATCCTCTACCAGTAGACTTCTCAGCAATACTACTCTGGAAAACAGTTACTCATGAAAGGGTTTGGTATGAGATTAATATTCTCTTTGTGTGACCGACAGGACTTGCTCAGACATCCTCATTTGTATTTGAAAGGAGATTTATAAAAAATCTATTTGTCAATTTTTCAGAAGAGGCATTTAATATTATGGAGACCAAACAGTAGATGAAGTGGGTGGTGCATTTCAGTAATGACACCATCACAGCAGCTGTGAAACAGTGAGTCATCTCCGCCAATGCAGATTTTTACAAGCATGGCATGCAAGCTCTTGTTTGTTGCTGGTGAAAATGCATAGTTATAGAAAATGCATAGGTGACTATGTTGTAAAATGACGTTTTGTAGCTTAGAATTTGCTCCATCAAATAGTGTTATTGTGCTCTTTGTGTCTGTTGTAGTTTCCATGTAAATAAATAGGAGGCATTACTTTCAGAGCAAGGTATCTATATTAGTAAATTAAAAAGGATCAGGACACAAAAGGTCTGATGTATTGTCTATTCATAAACTATCCCTATTGCCTGTAGCAAAGTTTTGTCCTATGCCAACTTGCATTTTCTTAGTGTCTGTGAGTCTTATGTAGACCATGGATCATTCCAGTCAGCAATTTGGATGCAAACCTCCTCCAGAGTCAATACGTTTAGCTGTAGAGATGCAAGCCAAAATCAGTGTGATGTGTCAGTGCCAGAGAACAGCTATGGTTCATTTAATTTAATAGTACAGAAGTAACTCTACAATCTAAAGAACAGTGAGGTCTATACCACCCCAGAAAAGACCTTCAGAATGCAGAAGAAAGAATACAAGAATTACCAAGAATTATCAAGCAAGAAATGTGCTTGATATTGCACTGTGAAAACTATGAAGCTGCCCTGAGATAGTGTGGGGTCACCCTCCCTGGATACATTTAAAAGCCATCTGGATATGGTAATGGGCAACCTATGCTGGGTGTCCCTGCTTGATCAAGAGATGCAACTAGATGATCTCCAGAGGTTCCTTCCAACCTACACCATTCTGTCTTTCATTGAATCAAGTCTTCTGTGTTTGCTTGTTGAGTTTCTTCCATATGACTCTGCTGGAGATGCTGTGATTTTCTGCTAAAGAAAATTCACTGCTGGGTGGATTTTTCTTCAAGGCCAGGTTGGATGAGGCCCTGGGCAGCTTGATCTAGTGTCTGACCTAGTGGCTGGTAACCCTGCCCATGGAAGGGTGTTGGAACTAGATGATGTTTGAGGACCCTTCCAACCCCAGCCATTCTATGATTCTGTGATTTCAGGGAGCTTTGAAAGTATCTGCGTAAAAGTCCATCAGTGTCCTTATCCCATCTTCTCAGAACTACAGTTTAGTTGCAGGTCTTGCTAATAATTCACCTTCTTGTTTGTTTTCCATATCACGTATCCATAGAAAAAGGAAAGGTACAATGGTCAGCAAACCCTCCCAAACACTCGTGCTTCTCCAAGCATTTCAGCTCTGTACAATCTCAGCTGGAAATCTGAGTACAACTCTATCAGAATAAAAACAGCAACAACAAAACACTGCCAATAAAAAACAAACTCAAATCTTGTCTCCAGATTATTTGTCAAAGGAGAGAATTTGTTTAGAAGAACAATCTCAACAACAGATTCAGTCAGTAATCATTAACCTGACCAATTAACAGTCAGATAACAAGCCTGCAACTGGCCACGGGAGACCATGAAGTGTCCTTTTGCGCATCACTGTTTGTGCTTATTCAAGCAGATCTCAGTCTCACGTCTTGTAATCATTCCTGCAGACTTTGAAAGACTTTGAATATTCTTGGCCTCCTATGGCTAAGACAGCCACTTAAATTGTATATTCTAAGATTAAGTCGGTATTTGTATTTCTCTTTAGATGAAACGTCTCCAAATACTATGCAAAAAAAAGATATGTCAAGATTGGCAATCATCAAGTTCACATTTAAAATACTTAATTGCCATCCAGTGCTAAGCATATTGCGTAATGAATCTTTTTGGAAGTCTCAGGACTGACATCTGCAGTAATCTACTGTTATTTTACCATTTTTCCTGGTCACCTAGTACGTCTTTTCAAAAACTCTAAAAATCAGTTCTTCCTGAACCTGTTAAACCTAAATAATTATATGATACTATTACCTCTCCAATACAACTCCTTTCTACAAAATGAAACCTTAGTTTCTTCTTCTTTTCTTTTTTTTTTTTCCCCACTGAAACTATTCTTTTTGTTTCTGCTTGCCACTCATTTTTTCATCTCTCGCTAGCGTTAACTAGAATGCTTCATCAGATGAATATTGCTTGGGAAGATGAATGACATGAGTAAAGATGCTGTAACCTTTCCGTTGCTACCGTTTAGTAATGCAATGTACCCTGCAGGTCAGTCAGAGCAGTAGCTCTGCTATTTCCCAGGGATATTTAGAGGTCCAGAAATGAAATGCTGGATAAGCAAAAAGAGTTCAATATGTTCTGGGCATGCTTGACTTCACATCATTACAGCATTCCTAGATTAGGTGTGACATTAATGTGTGCAGGGCATGCATGGTCTAGCCTGCCCTGAGTGGTAACTAGTCAGTCTCACTAGTCGTGAACTCTACATCAGATTTCACCAACAGAAATGAGAAAACACGAAATATTCACTTTGGCTTTAGAAAATCATAACCACGGTGGCCCTGAGCAACACTCAGCCTTACTCTTTCCCTATAAATCCTGGTATTTAGCCTTCTCCTTCTGTCAAAATATGTCTCAAAGATCTTTCAAAATATTAAGTTGTCTTAATATAGATGTTGCTATAGTGATATTTCCTTTATCTACTACATTAATGACATATAAATAAAGAGTCCAAAGGATTGAGGTGGTGCAGTTTTCTTCTGCATGGGTCAAGCTGGCTGGGCTCTTTCCTGAGATGCCCTGCAGAAATTTATTATTCTGGCTGCACTTGCTTACATGTGACATTTACTGGCTTATCTTGTTGTGGAAGAGTGACTATTTTGAAGATGGACTCCACATTTTTTCATAGACATTTTTTTCCATACTTACACTCCTTTAGAACTCCTAGGTGTGTTGTTTGTGTCTAGTGGATTTTATCACTTTAAGTTAGAATTTCTTCCCCTGCCATTTCAATATCCAAAAATACTTCCTTTTCCGTGTCAGAGAAGAATATGTTCAAGGTAACTATTTACCCAGTGGTTTCCTTCATGAAACAAATACAAAAAGACTGCTATGCCTCTCATCAACGTGCTTGTATTCCTTTATAGATCCCTTTAGCCCCTGATGATTCAGTGATTCAGTGGAATTATTGATCTCTCACAGACTTCCTGATTTTCATTTGTTTTCACACCATTAGCTATTTATTTGAAATCCATCTTGGCCTCCCTAATTTTCTTCTTACTTAATAGCTGTTTACTTAATTTATCTTCCTGTTTATTATTCATTAGGGTCAGATAATAAAGGATTTTTGTTCAACTCATTTTGTTACTTGGAAGTTCCATTTAATCACGTCAGATAACTTCTGTGCTTCTGTTTCTCCTTTCCTCTTTAGTTTGTGCCTCCAGAATTGATTTGTAGGATGATTTTTTCATTACTAACTTTCCCAGTTGCTTTATTTTTAAGTGTGAAATATTTTCTTTCCTTTCCTTTCCTTTCCTTTCCTTTCCTTTCCTTTCCTTTCCTTTCCTTTCCTTTCCTTTCCTTTCCTTTCCTTTCCTTTCCTTTCCTTTCCTCCACTTTGCAAAGGTTTTTGCCATATTGCTCCTTTCAAGACTCTTCCTATATCCTCAGGTGGAAATGAACTAGATAATGATGGGACTTCATTTAGAGGCTCAGGACACTGACTCTTGCTTCCTAAATCCAAATTTGGAGCTGAGAAAATGCCTCAACTCCAGCCACTCTGTTCGGTGTTTGGTGCCTCAGTAAAAATACACCTTCTTCAGTGATTTAAGCCACATCTGGCTACTGGACTGAAATGATTTAGAAAGCATCATGACCCTACAGAGATGAGGCAGGTAGGTTAGTAACAGCATCTTCAGCATCTTACAAAGAGTACTGGAGGTTCTCTCTCATTTCTCCAATACTGGCACTTGAGTCGTTTCCAATGTACAACTTCAGGCTAAGAAAAAAGCCCAGAAGAGTGAGGATGCTATTGCATGCCTGAATATTCCACATCTGCTTCTGTCAGCTCAGATATACTCTCTACCTGCTGCCCCAACTGTTCGTAGCTGTACTGACACAGTGAGCATTTCACTGACCAAGTCCATCTCTTCATTTTGAGTCAGTTAGATTTGGGGAAACCTAGAAGATGCCATTTCCCAAGAGAAAAAAAAAAAAAAAAAGCTCTGGCCTCATGAGTCACTTAAATTAGTACACTGCTCACCAAGAACTTTATTGTTCCTCTAAATACGATGACATTGCTGTTTCAAGTCACTGAAATCTCAAAACTACACCTCTTTCCTGGGCTTGAAAAAAGTTAATGGTCTTTTTCCAATCAGTTTTGAAAACGGAAAATATGTGGTCACTCAGGATGACATGTTTGCTTACAGTTATTTGTGCAAATTGGAAACACACTTTTCTCGATGGGAAATGAAATTATTCCCAGTGGTGTCACATTTCCCTGGACAGCTGAAATAAATGGACAGTTCGCGTTTCCTGGAACCATGCTGCAGGCTGCCTCCAAACTTATATGTTATTACTTACAGGGAGTCAATCAGTTGTGAGCCAGTGTCACAGAAGGTGAAGGCTTTGGGGTATAGTAGCTGTGTATCTACCTGTGCAATTAGAAAGCTAATGCGCGGTGCTGCAGGGAAGGCTAACCTTAAGGTAATGGAACAATCCCCTTCCACTCAGGCATGGAAAGAGCACATACCTCGCCTCACCTCTGTCCCTGCTTATCTGCCTTATGCAGTAATTTTGCCTGCTGTGTGTAGAACATTGTTTCTTTTCTTTGTTACAAAACTCCTGACTCACCCACTCCTCCTTTTCAGTTTAATTTTATTTTTCAGTCTCACATCATTTATCTCCAAAGGTATGTTTCATTACCATACATGGAAAATATTCTCAGTTGGTTATGTCATATGTAAAACAGAAGACAAAAGTTGGTCATGCATGGAACTTTATTATTATAAACCCAACATGCGTCTAGAGAGTTGTTAATTTTCGGTCCTTGGTTTTTTGTTGTTTTTACACAGACTGTGTGCAGAATTTCCGAATACAGGTGGTAAATGTAATTTGTCAGATAATGTGAACAGTAAGGTTTTCTAGAGTTAACAGTTCTATTTCACAGTTTTGTCTGCATACAGATAGTCTATAATGAACTTATCTATTTCTTAACATATTTTAAAACTTTATTTTTCTAAATAGGAATAACAAAATGAAGGGGCTGTGAAATGTGTGAATTCCATATTTTTCCAGTGATGGGATTGTTATATTTTGTTATTAGCTCTTTGGTTTTGAATAAAAATCTTTCTGATGCCAACAGAAATCATAGAATCATAGAAATACTAGGTTGGAAAGGACCTACAAGATCATCTAGTCCAGCCGTCCTCCTATCACCATCACTACCCACTAAGCTACTAAATCATATCTCATAGCACCTCATCCAGACACTTCTTGAACAGCTCTAGGGACGGTGACTCCACCACCTCCCTAGACAGGCCATTTCAGTGCCTGCCCACTCTTTGAGAGAAAGAGTTTTTCCTTATATGTAATCTAAATTTTCCCTGGTGCAACGTGTGGCCATTCCCTCTTGTTCTATCAGCAGTAATCTGAGAGAAGAGGCCGACCCTCTCCTCACCACAACCTCCCTTCAAGAAGTTGTAGAGTGCGATGAGGTCTCCCCTGAGCCTCCTCTTCTCCAGACTAAACAATCCCAGCTCCCTCAGCCACTCCTCATCAGACTTGTGCTCTAGACCCCTCACCAGTTTTGTTGCCCTTCTCTGAACATGTTCAAGGGCCTCAATGTCTTTCTTGTAGTGAGGGGCCCAAAACTGAACACAGAACTCGAGGTGCGGCCGCACCAGAGCTGAGTACAGGGGGATGATCCCCTCCCTGCTCCTGCTGGCTGCACTATTTCTAATACAGGCCAGGATGCCATTGGCCTTCTTGGCCACCTGGGCACACTGCTGGCTCGTGTTCAGCCGAGCATCAACCAACACCCCCAGGTCCTTTTCCTCTTCACAGTCTTCGAGCCATTCTGCCCCCAGCCTATAGCGTTGCATGGGGTTATTGTGGCCAAAGTGCAGGACCTGGCACTCAGCCTTATTGAACCTCATCCCATTGGCCTCAGCCCAGCTATCCAGCCTATCCAGGTCCCTCTGAAGAGGGGATAAATAATAAAAGAAGAAAAACAACAACCCAAAACCATGAGCTTGCATGCTAATTTTAATAATGCAATATGAACATTATTATAATTGTATGCTTTCCATGGAGAAGCATCAATAGTTCTGACTGAATATATTTAGTACATTAGAAAAGCTATTATAAATTATGCACATTGTAAGTATTGTAAGTATAATTAAAACATTACCCAAAGGCTTTTTATCATTGCTTTCAAACTTATCTCCTTTCTGTCTCTGCCCTTCCTGTATGATTTCATATCTACCCACATAACAGGTACTTGGACTTCTGCTGAGATTTCAGTGGCAATTCAGCACTGCTTCCATTCTCGCAAGTCTGAGTGCCACAGATAATGCTGTCATTGCCATAAAGTGAGTCCTAGGAAAGACGGTTTGTAAAATAATGAAGTTTCTAAATTCTGTGTTTGTTGTGATCAGTTAAAATAAAGGTATCTTGGTTTTGTTTTGTTTTTTTTTTTTTTTCATTGCTACAGTTAATTGTCCATGCTTGTCCATGAGCACACCGCAGCTCTGTTGCTGCTCCCATTGTGGCCCACAACAGCCAGTGATGGTGCTGGATGCAATGTGGAGAGGGAATAGGTTCTGTTCCCACTGCTTTGCCCACCTAGAAGCTTAAGGCTCATTGCAGGAGTCTCTCTGTGGAAGTCTGTGGCCCACACTGTGCAGATGCTTCCTGTTGCTCATTAAAAGGTGTTTTAAATGAGCATAGAAAAGGCTTGTAGCATTTTTATTCCTTGATACATAGACAAGTACAAAGAAGATCTATAGAAGGAATTTGTTCTTTAACAACTTTTTACTCCCACATCTTGTGAACTACTGCTTGATATATTAAAAATTATATTTATCCTTATCTTACTCAGGGGAACAGATATTAAATTCTCAGGGGAAATGGAGATGAGGAAGACCTTCCTATGCACCTGATCCAATAAAGCTTACCCTTTTTACTTGCTGCTCCACACAGATCCTGCCCTCCCACCTCCCATCATCTATAGCTGAGAATTTGGAAAGCACAGCCTCCCCTTCAGAAATCAGCACACTTTGCACCAGGGACACCACTGCAGGCAAGTTCACCGTGGTGTGCTGATTAGGAGCGTGGAAGAGAACGGACGAGAACAGGAAGATGTGGGTCAGCAGCATGCCAGACTCAAAAAGAAAAATCTGTAACATCTTTAAAAGGGAACTACAGTGTATCTTTGTGCCCACAAGAGAAAATTAATTAAGTTCTGTGATTATGAAGCAAATGTCTGTTCCAGGGCTGCTCTTAGTGGTTAAATCCTTTCTGTCTTTTGCTCAGACTGGTGCTGTGGAAATAATGAAAACAAATTAAAATATTTTGAAAGTGTTCATTAGTCTTTCTCACATTTCATCTTGATTCAATTTAATTTCCATAACATGGTTCTTTAAGGCACATAAGGAAAATCTTTATATTCTAATTTTAAATGAAAAAAGAAAGTATCTTATTATAACTCAGGGAAAGATATTCCACTTGCACTGGTACTTGTGCCAGGCTCTTTGGTAAATGGTGGAATCAGTGTCATGCATGGATCATGGTGTGAATTAAATTTTATTTCAAAACAAACAAGCAAACAAAAACTTGCATTTACAAATAGACCAGCTCTTCATGGCATATTTTTCTAACCCATGAAAAATTCATGTTCTTGTATAAAAATGCATTTTAAAAGACAAATAGCACAGGTTCTATCCAGCGTAAGTCAAAATAAGGAAAAAAACGAACAGTTAAATTGCTGCACATCTAAGTCCAGGATAGTTATAATTTTTCTGTCCAAATCTTCAGCAATAATCTCAGGAACAATGCCTGATTTCCATGATGATAATATTTTTTATTTATTCTTTGACAGAATTGCATTAAAATCACCTACAAATCAGCAAAAATGTTTACTTTTCCCAGTGTTTTCCTACAACTCTAAGTGCCTCTGCAGAATGCTTTTTCCATAATAATTTTTCAACACTGAAGCTAAGCCATGGAGGAGGACGATCAAAAACCAAAGGAAGTAAATAGACATCATCAACCACTCACTCACTTAGCCTGACCACATGAGCTCTCTGTATGCCTCCTACGTGAGCAGTCACTTATGCACGCCATCAGCCCTCATCAACGCTCTCTGGGAGCTGTCAGAGCTAGTCCACATGTGCTGAAATTTCTCTGGTTGGCCAGAAATGCTCCAGATCTGGATGTAATCACTACTGTCACATAAATTTTTGCAGTTGGATTCACACCTGTGCTTTGATATAATTTGGCAGAAAAAATTGCAAAACAGTGAAGGTAACTGCTGAAGAATTTATGCATACTTCTTATCCAAACATCATGCAGACACATTCAGGAGGGTCCTGAGTATGTATCTAGTGCTGCTGGAATCAAGGAGAATTTACATGTAAGCTTCATGTGCTTTGCGGAACCAGGTGTGGGAAGATGTTTTTGACTTTCAGCATTTTGTATTTTTTAGTTAACTAGACACTCATCTACTTTCATTCCTTCCATCCATCTGTACATCCATCGCTATGTATTCTGAAGAACATCTGGTAAATATCAAGTGCTGCAAAATATATGAGGAGGTTGCTGATATGTCAGTAATGAGAACATCCTGTGGTCTAGGAAGAAAACAGAGGAATTTGAAGCATGAAATTTTAGCAGGGCTGCACGGTTACTTGGCTGGTCATATGTCATGTCTCTGAGCACATTACACCGTAGCAATGGCAGGCGAACTGAGGCTACAGCCTCTATAGTTCTCTCATTCCTATTCTCCCTCCTGGTAAAAGAGTGTATGATATTGCATATACTGAAAATTTGGCTGTTGAATTCAGAGATTTCTTTGCTGGATTGATCCATGATGAAACATCATCTAATGTGAGCTGGGATTACAGAGGCATGTAGTTTTGGTTGGAAATCTAGAGAAAGAAATACTTAAGTTCAACTGAATTTTGCCTTCATTCTTCTAAAATCCTTCCAACTCCCGACTGAAAGTGGTAACTGCTAAGAGTAACTCATAGAGCTATAGAAACATGAATGGTGCTGAATTCAAAGCACCATTTTCTGTTCTTTCATTTTGATATGGAAATATAACTCTATGTAAGTTGTTGGAAAACAGCAATTAGGATGGGGAAACCAATATGGGCACAGCAAGTTTCTCACCTAGCCCTAGGCCACACAGCAATCAAATAGTAGAATAAAACAAAAAGAAACAAATATACAAACCAAAAGAAATTCAGATCTCACCTCTCCACCCTGTGCTGCAACCACTGAAAAATGATCCCATGCCTTAAATTTCCTCACATCTCTCTACTCTTCAGGGAAGAACACTTAAGCTTCAATACTCCTACAGGTAATTTCCAACATTTTATTTATTTATTTGCTTTTGTGCTTATCAGCCCCTGGGTCTTTTTGTAATTACTTTGTACTATCAGAGAAGTCTTATTTACATAGGAAGATTTGATAGCAGGAGGGAATATTTCCTCAGAACAAAAGCAGCGTTCAACATGCCAGTGTGTCCTTTGTTGTGATTGGTGCAACGCTACGGTGTAGAAGTATATTTGTAATGTAGCCTTTCCGATTAGCAACTGACCTTTCTTCCTGATCAGACCCAGCACTTTTTGACTTAATATGAAGTGTGGAAAAGAAAAGAAGATTCCTCAACTGTCTTTCCAAATGGAGCAAAAGATTCATTGATGATGAATATCTAAAAGTATGTAGAAGCAAAGAAAGCTGGCACATTATAACGTGTATTGCAAGAGAAAATCCAGTGTGGGAAGAGTGGAAAAATGGCAGAGACAAAAAACAAACAAACAAACAAAAAAACCTGCAAAGTATTAACAAGAAAAATTGAAAGTTTGGAAAACAATAAAGAGGAAAAAGAACCTCGGTTATGAAAAATGATATGCAGAAGCTCAGGTGTAGAAAGTAGCTGAATTAAATTAATGTTTTATAATAAAATAATTTTTTCTTGGCCAGAAAGCTGGTCATAATTACAAGATAATTCAGTGCAGGTGCTATTCTTCATCATGCATCTCACCTGTGCCTTTGAAAATCTGCCCAAGAAGGAATGGGATGCTGAGATTAAGTTTTGAGATAAATATTCCACCATGTTTTCAGTAAAGAAATCTACCTAATACTCTGGACCATGCCCAAACTCAATTTATCCAAGATTCATTAGAGTTCAGCGTTTTGTCCTTAGGCAAAAGAAAAACAAAACAAAGCAAAACTGTGCAGTTCTGGAAGCTTGGCACAACAGTAGAGGTGTGATATATCAATAATTTATTGTGCAGCCTCTTTGTAATGATTTGTGTGAACAAAGTCTAATCTCACGGACTGTCTCAAACCCTGCCAGCTGCCCTGCTTGTGAAACATAAGATTTACCACAATGTCAGAAATAACATTTGTCAACTCATTTATCCAGTCATGGACTACAGCCAATGCCAAATACTTCAGAATAAGATGAAATAAATCTTGCAGGAGACAGCTATGTGATAATCTCTCTGAGTAATGTTCTTATTCTAAATCTTAATAGTTACTGTTTGTCCTGAGCTTTGTATCTTGGGGTTTCGTCTCCCTTTCTTCATCTTAGATCTTTACGTTAGCTGTGCTGTTTCTTATTATCTATATAACATGCACTCCCTCCTTATCTCCAGCTAAATTATTGGTCTTTTTCACTTCCAGTGGAACAGTGTTGCATGTTGAAATAGTGTATTGTGGGGAAGAAAAGGGGAAATAGTTTTACTACTATTTGCCCCTGATGCCTTTAAAATGAGGCACTTGATAGTCTAAAAAACAATTCCACAATATCACTTCTTTTCACAATGTAGAAGGGATTTACTGTGGTTTACTGTGTGGTGGGTGTTCTGTGCCCATAGCTGGCCCTTGATATAGCCTGATTCCATGTTGTATCTACCCCAAGCAAGATATTTTTCTGAAAGACAACTGAAATTTAAGGAATTGGCTAAACTTTGTAGCATAGTAACTTCCTTTGTATACAGACCTGCATCTGAGGCTCCAAGCCAGATCCAGCTCTGTACAAACAGCAGTGAAAGCCTATTTTACAGGGAGCTCATTGTCTGGCTGGTCAAGATGGAAACAGAGCCGAGAAAGGTAAGGCAACAGACAAACATTATGATCTAAGAGAAGTTTGGCAAAACACCTTGTTCGCATCACAGATGACCTTTTATTTTATCACTTGGCTGTCAGGCTTAACATTTTAGGGCAGGATTTTGTTGGGGAAGGACTGAGTGAACAAAAAGTAAAAACATGGATGTGGATGTTAAAAGCTATGGGGTAAGCAATTTAACGTAGCTGTTAAGTGGAAATTTAAGTGGGAGAGGGAAAGCAAAATGCACAGTTGAGGTGAAGTTGCGCTGGTGAGACACAAGTCCTTCACTATCCCGCTCCTGCTTCACCACAGTAACCTCTGTATTCCCCATTACTTGGCCAAGAGAGTAAGAACTCATAATCTTCCCCACAAAATTCTGGTTCTCATCTTGGAAGCACGTGGGGGTACATGCAAGGAGAGAGGGGAAGAAATAACCCCAGCTGGATCATGATTCCTCTTTCCCCTCATAGTCTAATTAAAATTTCTGTGTCATCTCTGCTGTGTGTATGATGATATAGAAGGAAAATTATCAGTGCAAACTAGATCTTTACATCTTATCCCCAAGGATCATAATGACCCCCTAATTCTATCATTCATCTCATTTTAACAATGTGAACAAAATAGTTGCTTGATGGAGGTTTTTTTTTAACCTCCTCACTATGGCTTGCTGCCACAAACTCCTCTGACGTTCTCTGCAATGACAGCTGATCTCTGATTCTCTCCCAAATGACTGTAGGCACATAGAAGAAAACACTGTTTTTTATTTTCCCTAAGGAAAAGAGAAATGTTGATCCATGTGTTTAAAGGAACAGAGTTACCAATTAAAAATGATTTTATTTTTTTTTAAATGAGGGAAATAGATTTAATTCTTTCAAGTACAGAAGTTTGATTCCTTAATTTTAGTGGTGTTGTGCAAGCGTAACAGAGCTGAAAACAAGGCCTTCTACATTTAACTTGGTGTAACAGCACAAGGGAATTATTTAAGCACAGACTGATGATATGACAAATGTTCCATTCTGACAGGCTGCTCTGGTGCCTCCCTTGACTTTGCTTCCAGTCTTAGAGACTGTGAAGCACAACAGCATGCTATGCAATGATCAATTCCCAAAAATAAACTCAGTCTCTGGGGCAGACCCCTTCACCTTTCTGTGCCTCTGCTTTATGACCCTTTCCTTTTTATGACGCTAGCAGTAATTTTTCTGATTCTTTGTTTTGACAATAAAAATTAAAATACTGAGAAAAGAACAGAGCCCTGAAATGTTTCAGTTTGGAAATATTTACAGGGTGTTTCACTGTTAGCATAGCTTGGATGTTTCCACATCTCCTTTCTGTATGTTTACTGGTTATTTGATGTGTTGGGTGATACATCATAGGGTCTGTATTGAAAATTTAGACAGCGTATCCTGGGTGTTTGCAGTTTCAGTGAATTATTCAGATGTGGTTTGGCAGAGAAGGGTGACATGATGCAACTGCATCATCCTGAGGTACACTAGCAACATTTAGAAATACAGAAGTTTCAATTATTGCATCTTTTGACACATTTTATGCTTCAATTCCAAAGTTTCATTGGAAAGTAGATACCTCCCCCCTCAAATGTATTGTTAAAAATCCAATTTTCCATCAGCCCTTTCGAACAAACAGCGTAAATGCAACACTTTCAACCTTGCTATGGTACTTCACACAAACTAGATCTCCAGTCTCTGTTGCTACTCTATAAATAACCAAGCAGCTCTAGTAAGAACAACAGGCCCACAGAAATGCACTGCCAGTTCTGGAGGCAGCCACAATTATTGATGATTCTCCATGGACAAGAGGATCTGACTGCCTTGTCTGAGAGTAAGTGTAATCTTGATATAACAAATTTGCAAATTCAGTCCTTTTTAAGTCTCTAAATGTCTGTTCTACAGAATAGGTTGGGACCTAACAGATCATTTCTACATACGAGGGTGGTGGATGTCTCTTTTGGAACTCATGGATAGTAAGGCAGGTAAAGAAGACTTTTGAACATGTTTTGCATACCCAAACATTTTAGATAATGAAAGAGCCTGCCCATCTAGGTGAAACCAATTCTACAAAGCCAGGGAACAAATCGTGGGCACAGAACTGATCAGGAGCCCCTCTAGTAATGCTCACTAGAGCCAGTCAGGTCAGGATGCAAACCATGTGCTCACTCAGCCTCCACTGAATTTTCCTCCCATCTCCCTTTTGAGACTTTCATTCATACTTCTCAGCACTTTTTGCCCTTCCTAGAAACCAGACTAATTTACAAATATGATAAAGTGAATCTCCTTCAGACGATGTGCAGGAGGCTTCACCTGTTTCCATAGAGGCTGTATCTGGTGCTCACACACAGCACTCAGTGCCTCTGTTTCCTAATCCAAGTCCCTCATGTTAACCTACAATAATAAAAAAACACCATTTTGGGATACAGCTATAGATATGACATTGCTATCTGATACTTTATTCAGATCATCAGGCATTTAAATGCCGTGATGCACTAATGAAGAAAATAAGAAACAAATAGCCTTTGTATTTGGAATTGTGTCAAAATCTGAGCCTTTTCCTCCTCTTTGGAATTAGTACTGTTTTTTCTTTTTTGAATTTTTATTTTGAGTTACTGTGTTTCTGAGTCATGCTGCCACTTGCATGGATGACTCTGAACTTAGGAAGGCAAAATATTTGTAAGCTACGAATCAGCTGCTATGAGAAGAATAATGATTTCATTAATAGTACAAGCTCTGCAAGGTCACACATGTGGGTCTGAAACTGTGGAAAGATTTTAAAGAACTGAAAATGGAAGTTGCAAATAAAGATCTGAAATCATAGACAGACAACGTTCTTTATATTGTGTCTATACATTGAAGCAAGTAGGTACTCTGCTTGGAGGAGAACCGTTCCTTATTCCAGTGCCCATTATCTGCCATGACATGAGGTTCACTGTTCGGATGAGGTGACAGTCATCTCCCCAGGAAAGTGTCTGTAGGCTGTACTAGTCAAAAGTGAGACGTCAAAAGGATGGATTCAAGTTGCCTCAATTTTTGTATTTCCAATAAAATTTCTTCTTGCTCATCACATGGTTGCCCCTGTTTAACTTCCTACTTGATGAGCTTAATAGGATGTGTTGTTAAAAATATCTCACTGGGTTTATTTTTCACTGAACAGAAGTTTTGTTTTCTGTGCAACATTACCTTGTCACTTCACAGCTCTTTATGCAAAGCTTGTCAGGGTGTACTTCTGGGCAGAGCTGTTTTGTCAGGCCAATCATTCAAAAGAACTATAAACAGAATATGAGTTTATCTTAAATAAATTAATTTTGGGGTATACTAATTCATTTGGGGCTTGTACAGTTGTGTGCTGTCAAACCATTATTTTTTTTCTCTGCAGTTTCAGAGGCACACATCAACTATTGTGTGATCTGTAATAAGAACCAAAACTGCATGTAGTATAAGACTAAAAGGTAGGAGTAGCAGTAGATATATCCTTTTTATTTTACTCACAGTGTTTCATCGACCTATCTGTGCACTTGTCAGAGATGTCCTGCAAAAACATTTCATCAAAAAGTCATCCAAATGTAGCTTGAGGATATCAAAACATGATATCATGGCTAAATCTTTGCAACAGATGAGGAAGGACTGTTGGTAAAGAAAGATAAAGGTAATGCTCACAGATATCTGTGCTGGCTTAACCATTATGCTGTGTTAGATGACCAAGACGAAAGCATAGCCAGGAATAGACAGAGGATTAGTTTGATAATTTGGAGCTGGTAAAATCTAGCTCCTTCCATTGTGCCAGTTTTAGATTCTGAGTAATAACTCTTTGCAGAATTTCACACATATTAGTCTTTGCCTACCCTGCAAGCACACAGAAGGTCAAAACAGGCTTTGTTTGTGTGTGGTTGCCCACCGTGTAGCTGGCAGGATGCATATTGTCTGCCAACACATCTGAGCAGAGGTCCTTGTCAACAGGAAGGTTTCAGTACATTGCACTGCAAGTGTTGTAGGTCACTGGCAAGTGCTCTGCTGCAGATGACACCAGCTGGTCTGGCTAAGTTCATGGCAGCAGTCATCCACAACCTGGGGCTGCCATGCCAAGTAGCCTGAATGCACCTGATGGCTTGAGATTCATGGAGTCACTGTGCTACCCTGCATGCTTGGCAGTTCATCCTTCTATGAGCCTGTTGACTTGGCTTTTATTGTCATGGTTTGTTCAACAGCACCCTCCTATCTCATTACACCCCCTCAACTGATTGCCTCAGAATCTGTAGACTGGAGGTAGAGATAGGGTCCTCGATGCCAGAGCCAAGCCTGACCCCAGATTCCCTACTGCAGTTGTATTTGCATGCTATTTTCTGCGCAATAATTGCAAGATAAAAAGAAGACAGATGGCAACAGGGTGGCTCTTGGAAAACACAGCAAAACTACTCATACCTTCTCACCAGCTGCAGCTCATTTACTTACCCACAGGAATTGTGCAACCACTAGTGAAGGAAGCCCTAGATATTCTTTTCATGGAAAATCTTCGTACCTGTTATCTGCAATTTGAAATTGTATATACACCGGATTCAAGAAATAAAGCTTTTATTTCCTTGATATAATTCAGTGCTTTCCTCCATAGTCTTCTTGGTTTGGACCTGCAGGTTCTGGCATCCCAGCTCCTTGAAATTCTGTCTGCAGAAATCATGACACTTTTAGTGAAACTTCTATTATCTCATAAGCAGCTTTACCTTCTACCTCTATCTGACTTCAAAACACTGTCAGCTCTTTTCTGTCCAGGATTTTATTATAACGAGGGAAACTCAGTAAGTATGTGCTGTCACAGTTACAGCTAGCAAATCCATAGGAAATGCTGCATTCTTGGAAATGAAAGCATCTGAAGGAGAGCCAGCATAAGCGCTTACCATTTTGGAATGTGGCTGGGGATGCAACATTGCTGTCTGATAGTTTATTCAACTTTATTACCCCTGCCATATGAGCCAAGGATGGCAAAGCACATAGGATCTGGCTGAACGCCCAGAAATGGGTAAGAATTGACAAGTGATTGAAAAAAAAAGACACAGAAAAGTCTGGGTGTCATCCATCTTGATCAAATCAGTGCAGTCCTTACTGGTGATAAATCATGTAATCTTTTTGGTGGTCTTCTTTTTCATGGAGATCCAGATGATATTCCTTTCTTGTAAGAAACAAACTGGCCTCAGAAAAATGTTTGAGATATTCAGCTTCAAGGTCTTTTTTTCCATCCAGGGTGCACACACTCTAATGTTGGCTTGACAGTCCCTACAACATCACAGACACAAGTGCAGTCTGTTCCCAGTCCTCCTATATTTGCAACAAAGCCCAGATTGCTGTGTGTATGCTGTTAAATGTTTCCACTCTGGGGAATAATCCCTGACTGTGAGGCCAAGTACTACAGAGCAGTCACAGTGTATGGTTGGAGCTGGCCCCTCTGGAGCTAACTTGTGATACCTCCATCCTGTATTTCTTGGAATAACTCCATGATCCACAGGTCCCAATGGCACTAACACACAATTATTACTTGTTATGTGGTTTGGTTTTCTGTTTGTTTGTGGGTGCTTGTGATGAATTCCATGAAAACAGTGTGTTTAGAGGATGAAACCAATGGTGGTCTCTTCTTTTTTCCCCTTGACTGTGGCATGAGAGTATGTAGTGATGCTGAAAGATGGAAAACCTGCTGGGGTAGTATTGGAAGATATATTCAGTGAGGTCAGTCTTAGTCTCATCCTTACTGCTCATTAAGAGTTGCTTGTAAGAAGTACTCCTGGGTACCACAAAAGCATGGTTCACTCCAAAGGGGAGCCTACTTATTATTGAGTATAGATGCTCCTGAGTGAGTCTGAGAGGAACGCACTTTGACAGTAGACTTCTAATTCCCTGACACAATAAAGCCCATCACTGACTGTATTACCAGTAGAGAACATGTATATAATCCGAGGTCCAATATTTCCATTCTTTTCTGGCTTAGACATCAGTGGGAAGAAATGGAGCTGGGGAGACTGTTGTGGTTTGACCCAGCAGATAGCTAAGTCCCACACAGTTGTTCGCTCACCCTTCCCCCTCCCAAGTGGGATGGGGGAGAGAATTAAGGGAAAAATATGGTAGAACTCGTGGGTTGGGATAAAAGCTATTTACTAAGACAGCAGAGAAAATGAAAGAAATAACAGCACACACATATATATATAACAAAGCAAAACAGATGATACACAAAGCAAGGGACCGCCAACCGACACCCAGCCAGCCAGCAGCCCCTCCCTCCGAGCAAGAGACTCCCCTTCCATAAAAATCACATGATGTGATGTGGTGTGGAATAGCGCTTTGGTCCGTTTGGGTCAGCTGCCCTGGTCCTGTTCCCTCCCAGTTCCTGGCTCCTTATGTCCCCCTAGCTGCTTCACTGAGGAACTGAATATGTTCTTGGCTCTGTTCAACACTGCCAGGTGTTATCAGTTTTGTTTTTCTTCTGGGATCAAAACATGGCTTCATACCAGACACTATGAGAGAAATAACTTCTGTCAGAAACTAAGACAAACACTTTATTGCGCGAGGGGTGGAACTAAATGACCTTCAAGGTCCCATCCAATCCAAATCATTCTATGATTCTATGAAAGTGTCCATGGAACTGACTTGCAGCTCAGACAGGGGTGATTATCCCAAGAAATAGCCTTATCTTTGTCAGCAAAGCTTAAAGCAAAAGTCCGATGCAAAGCTAAAATCTCATAAAACATTCCTTATGACAAATAAGCTGGATCAAAAAGTCCAAAGGTCAAAAAATCTTAAGTCCTTGTTTGAAAAGAAATCTCAAGTATGGACCTCCAAATCTGTATTTTAAGCAATACCAATGGCATTCCTGACAGAGACTGCTGGTAAAAATGAGCGAAGAGAATAAGAAAGCGGTGATGCAGACAGAGACTAGAATAGATTCAAACAAGCCGAGTGGTCATGTCCTGGCTCAGTGCTCACACAGTGGCACTGGTGTTTTCACGTGCCACTGATAGCCTTACAGGCAGTTAGTGTATCATCCAGCCATAACCAGAGAGCGAAGCACCTCCTTTGGGAGTTTTAAACTTTTGGCTAGTTTTCCTCACTGTTAAGAAAAATGTGCCAAATTTCCAATTTCAATTTGTGTGGCTGAAGCTTGTAGTCATTAATTCTTGTTATGCTTTTTTCCACTAGATGAAAGAGCTCTATTTACTTCTCATTAACACACTTTATAATCAATTAAACTCTCAGTCATCTTTCTGATAAGCAGAACAGATTCAGTTCTTCAGGTCTCCCATAGGAGCGCATGTACTTCAGGCCTCTAATTATTTTTGTAACAATTTTCTCGTATCTGTTCCAGTTTTTCCCCGTCTAGCTAACATATCTAGATACATTGTTCCTCTCTTGGTCTTATATATGAGGTATATAGGAGCTGTAAATAATGAAGCAACAAATCATCTCTGCTCCTCCTCTATGGCTAGCTGATTTAAAATCCTATTAATATTAATTCCATTAGTATACTATTAATATACTACATTATAATACACAATTCTGTGATACTACCTATGATATCCAATTTGGAAATCCTTCTGAACGACTTCTGCATTGCAGTGCCTAAATTCTTGTCAGAATCAGTGATAGAGTTTTACCCTCTCATGCTTTGGCTTTCATTCCACTTCCTAGGTTGACATTTGGATGGAGTAAGTTTTCTTTTTATCTGCTTGGATGGGTGCAGGTTAGCTAGGGATATGGACTGTTCCGTATGACAGCCTCAGCCTCACTGTTATATATCATTCAGGCAAGCTTAGGGGCACCTGCAAACTATATTGTGATTTTAGAAGAGTGAGTTAACAATAGCAGGAGGAATTATGCAGGTGCAGGAGCAAGTGGTTAGGGCAAGGAAACATTTCGTTCCCCATTTCTGCTTCATTAGAGGATGTACATCTGTGCTTGACAGGGATCTGTGAAAGACTGAAGCATAGCAGTCACTTCAGGCTTCTCCATAGTTGTTCCCAGACTAATACTAACCTCTATTCAGGAAGAACTCTTCTGCCTCTTTCTCCCTCCCCAGACTTTTGCCAGGTCTTGTAAAAGTCCAATTATTAGCATGATGATAAAGTACAAAGTTAGTCACAATAAATATATTGGTGTCGGACACAACAAAAGGAAAAAAATCCGTGGATGAAACTAGAATTTATTAATGCACTGTAGGAATGGAAAATCTTTGACAGACTCAGGTCTTGTAATGACAGGAGAAGGTATTCATTAGAAAAGTTATTAGGCACTGCTGGGATGCATCTTTATGAGGAGGATATGTGAATCAAAACAATGTCTGTCTTTGATTCTATGCAAAATCAAAAATTAAATAAATAAGGAAAAAACAAAGGTAATTTATGTCATATTGGGAACAATTTCATTTTCAAGTTCTTAATTTTTCTTTGAAAAATCCTGGATTTTACTGTTGTTTCTCATGCTGTCACAATTTTATTCTAATGGCTTTTTTGGTTTTACTGCACTGCAGTTATGAGTTTTCCTTCCCACGCGTGTTCAGCAGCAAATACAAAGCAGCCCCCACCCACAGCAAAAGCACGCTCCCAACAAGCTCAATGCTTGTGTTTACAGTAGAATTTCATTCAAAGCAAGTAAGCAAGCTCATAAGACTGAATCTGATTTTCTCACATCACTTGGAGAGCATAACACTCCAGTGTTCCTGGTTTGAGGAAAACACATTTCAAATAATTTCTAGAAGAGACCAACTGACATATTTAAAAGGTACAATTGAATAATGGAATAGTTATGTCAGTTCAGCTGCAAACAAATAAGTAATAAGCTTAGCAGACAGACGTTAGTCTCGTGGAAATGCATTAACAAATACAAATTTTTTTCTGTGTAGACCAGAGTTTGCTTACATGGACTTATGGTAGATCTTAAATGTTTCTCTAGGGCTCTTTACTTTCAAGGGACAGGAAAGAAAAAGAGAAAGGAAGTTTCTTTAGCACTCCTGTTTTCTGCATACACTCTGCATGCACTTATGAATCTTTTCTTTGCTTCATGCCAATTGTTACTTGTGTCACTGACATCAACTACAGCTGGCCCCAGAGCACCAGGAAGAGAATAATTTTGCTTATAAGACCTCTTGCCCTAACCAGGCTGGATTATAGAGCACCACAGTGCAGTGCCAATAATTAACCTTGGCCATGTAATATCCTTAAACCAGTTTGGCTGTGACATTATTGCCACAGTAGCATGGAACTTACTAACATAACATGAAAAAAGGCTGTGAGCCTTAACAGTTGTTCTGTTTGTTTGTTTTCCAACTATACTAGCTGGGCAGTGAAAGTTACCATGTCTTACTAAAACCCTTGACTCACTTATAGCTGTCTTTCGATGAAAGAACAGTGCTATCAGTAATTAGTTTTTAGTGAATTTGCTCCATTATTTGAACAGCTATGATTGTTGCTAAATTTCTAGCCATGTTTCGTATGAGAGAATTGTTCATTGCTACACTGATTCCAAAAAACCTAAAGGACATTTTGAAAAGTGTAACTGGCTGGTGGCTATAATTAGGTTGGTCCAAAAGTTGCTAACAAGACATGTTTAGTGTGCACTAAAATCACCAGGGAACTTGCACAAAATTTAATAAACTCACAAATAATCTACTTGAAAGCATGTCTACTAAGGTTTAATGCTGTCTGTTTGGATTCTCTTTAATTTCCCACAAAACTTTCTACTCACAATAAATATTTTTGCTGTTTTTGTACAGCAAAAGTTGGATTTTGCTTGTTTGCACCTAGTAGGCAGAGAGAAGAAATAAAAATAAGCCTTAAGAATGCTAACTCAGGTTGTGTTCCTGAAATAACTCAAGCTATTGACCTGCAGTTTGGAAAAAGGTTGAAGAGAGAAATGCTTGTTTTGTGTTTCAGAGATGAAGCAGGGCTAAGAATTACTTTTGCATTAAACCTTTGATTTTGCTCCACACTTTCTATGTGACCTTGGAAAACTGCTGCAGGATGCAGAAGGTGAATGGGCAATGACAGTGTTGACTTGTCCCAATATCAGAGAGCCAGGTCTCCATCTTCCAGGATGACATGTCACAGGAGAACACAAGAAAAAAAAAGAGAAAGAAAGTGGTCTCTAGCTAAAGAAAACTGGTCTTTTTTCTTTAATGTTGAAATTTTATTCCCTGGTGAAATTGGAAATACCTACCTATTTGTATTAGGAAGTATTGCTTACTTGCTGTGTGGTTGAAACATAGGATGTTTTTTTGGTGCTAGATCAGCCAGAAAATGCTCAAAGAACAAGTCATCCAGAGATAACATCACCCTCCAGAAAATAGCAACTAACACTGCAGAATAAATGCTCATAGATAAATTTGCATACCTACAGCTGTCAGGTGCTGCAAGGTCCATGAAACATTCAGAAGTGGCTAGTCAGATGACGTACCTTGAATACTACTTACTACAGCATTACTGATAATAATACTCCTAGACTGAGTTATCATCATCTTGGGCACTACTTGTAATAAATAATAAAAGGAGTAGCTGACACGCCAGAAGGCTGCGCTGCCATTCAGCAAGACCTGGGCAGGCTGGATAGCTGGGCACAGAGAATCTGTGACTCTGCGATTCTGTGATTAGTAGTAGCTTTAGAAATCTTTCACTGACCTCAGTTTGCTTACATATACACTTGCTTTCTACAACCACATCTGAGTATGACGTCCATGATAGATTGGAGAGTTGATTTAAGGACATCCTAATTTTTTAGCTGGGCCTAAAAGACTGTACCAATCTTTCAAATTCTACAGGATGTGTCATCCTTGTATTATAAGTTTAGACAGTATCAATAAATGAAGCAAAAACAATAATATTTCATGTAGAGAAGTATTTATGCCCAGAAATATCTAAGAGTTTGTGGATAGCCTCTGACATTTCAAGGAGCTATTCTTTTCTGTTAGTGAGAGAACATGCTCTGCTGCACTGTGGAGGGTATTGCGCCCTTTCTGTTCATCATCCAGAAAGTCTATTTAAATTTAATTCAGCCATACTGAAATTCAAGGAAGGTTTGAAAGGAATTATTTGGGGGCATTTTTTCGCCTCCCATTTATCCTCATAATCCTTGTGGCATTTGTTCCAAATAAAAGGTTGCCTGCAGCAAGTACCTACTGATTCCAGGGAGGTCGAAAGAAGGATTAACAGTCAGGGGAAAAAAGCTCAGCAGAAGTTATCTAGCTGTCTCATCTGCAATGTTTGTGTGCTTGGCTATTTCCTGTCCGGTGCTTATCTTCATGGCTACTCTACTCATTAAGTAGGAAGGAAAAAGAATATAATGGGTTTCTCTTAATAACAGGATTGGAACATGCGTGGACTTCTCTAATCTTGAGTGCTGTTTTCAAAAACAAGAAATTTGTTTTAATGTAGTAAAAGCTTTTATGCAAAGTTGAAAAAAAAAAGCAGTTAAAAGCACTGGCTGATTCTTAATATTTTTATTTGAATACTTTGTCTCCGCATGAGTAATGAATCAAAATGCAAACAAGAGGTATGGATGTTGGTTGTTAGCAACAACAGCAGCAGATGCCTTGACGCGTCTGCAGTCTTCAGGCTGAGTAAATGGAGCACAACTTTCTCTTATAGAGTGTGTTTCTGAAAGGAAAGTTTCTTCAGAGCAGAACAGAAAAGGAAGAAGGGCTTGAAATTAACTTGAGTAAGCTATAAAAACAGAGAGTGAGAGCCAAGGCTTAAAGCGTTCACACACCCAAGGAAAAATGTAATTTGGGAATTCTCTCATTTGGGGTGAAATCCTCCTCAGCAACTGGAGTGACCAGATCCCTCTCCTGTTGATTACCAGCTGGTCTGGTGCAAGAGCACTGACGGCCCATGCCAGGGAGTCCTGGCCCAGCAGTCACAGGAAAACATGTAAGAGCTTCTTTTTATAAAATGATTTACCAGATTTAATGTGTTCACTCATGAAATCTACAAGCCACGCAATACTACACATTCTATCAAAGCAAATATAAGAGCTGGAATTAAAATATAGCTCAGAGTCTTCAAAATGTCAAAAAGATGAAGAGGAGAGGTGATAAAGCACATAACTGCATTTATGCAGTTCAGATTGGACTGAAAACAGCCTTATCCCCATCTTTGCTAGTCACTACATGACTTAATTTCCTTTACTACTCCTTTAGCATCTCACACTTCTGACCACAGAAGCAGACCTATTAGTTATGACTCTCCCAGCCTGAAACTGTTTTCAGCTGAGGGGATTTCCTCAATCTGACAAGGTTTTCCATTTAGGTATATTTTATATACCTATATCTCTTCCAACCTTCTCCAGTTCTCTTGCTTTCGGCAAAGAGTTCCGCAAATCTATTACTTGCAACTTGAAGAAATTCCCTTTGTTTATCTTGAACTTTCTTTTAATTTCAGTTGAAACTAAACTGAATTCTGCTCACCACTCTTTGTATTTGTTGCCCCATTGAAAAAGCTCTTAGGCATACCTAAGTTTTGCTGCTCACATTTCTAAATAATGCAGGCTTCCACATACCAACTTGCAAAAGTAGCTGATTGACTTTGGAACATAAATCATATTGTTTTGCAGTGGAATTAAGTACTTATGCCTCTTTAGATCCAGACAGTGGAGCTTAACAAGTTAGCTGAGCCCCAAAGGATCTAGTTATGAAAAAGCTATGTGGCAAAGCATTAGTAGAACTTTTATTCCTTTGTTCATCTGCATACACAACAGGGCATAGAAATACAGAGCTCTTTAAGTCACATGCATGCCAGCTTGTATTCATTGTCTGCATTCCTTTTGTCTCAGTTACTGGCTGCATGTCAGAGGATGCACAGGGCTACTTGCAGGCTTCTCAGCCTGGAGCTCCACTGCATTTTGGAGTCATTACCTGTAGGATAAATTAAAACAACTCCTCTTGGACTATGACCTAAGAGAGCTGCATTTGGGAACTCTGCCTTGGCCATAGTTAATGCTTGCAGGACTGGGGTGAGAACCAGGTGGAAACTGCTGCTCAGAGCCCACCACCACAGACTTGGATGCAAGTGCAGAAGCACGAGCTTTCAGGCTGGCTGCAGAGGCAGGAGACGTTTGGTGCCTGAGTAAATCGTTCCTTACATGCGTACTGGAGGTGGAGCTGCTGAGAACCTTTTACAAGGATGCTTCTCTCTCCCCACAATCTGTTGCCTTTGTTTGTCTGTCTCCTTAGTCTGTAGCCTCTCTTTCTCTCTATTTTGTTCTGGAGAAGGGTCATATTGGGGAAGATTCCTCTCTTCAGTGTTAATAAACAGCCAAAATATTGAGATAATAGATTGAACTAATATGAAGTAATATTATGGAAAAGTGTATATGGAATTGCTGCATGAAAAGATTCTTTCTCTCACAGCCAGTGAGGAAAGCAACTATGCAACGGGATGGTCAGTTCTCACAGCTTCCTAAAAACCTGGTCTTATTCAGAGCAGTTTGAAATATTTGAAGAGCCTTTTGTCTGATACACAGCAGTTTGAAGAAAGAACATTTTGTCTAAATTATTTGCTCCTCAAACACAAGCAAAAACACCAGCCAAATAGTGAAAGGAGGGTGAAATTTTCACCCATTGTATACAGATCACTTAAAACCACCGAAACATTGCTTAATTTAACACGGTGCTGTCTTTCACTCTGTGAAACCCTGGAGGGATTGTTAAGGAATCTTAAAAATGAAAGAAAGGCTAGAAGGAAAGTCAGCAGAAATCGGGCCTTGACGCTGCATCCATGAGACTTCACAGTCCCATGATGAAAGCAGACGAGTTTTTCTACCAACAGCATAATCTTTCTGATTAGATGTATGGAATGGTGGAATTTGGGAATCCACTAAAAAATCTGTGATATTTCAAGGTTAGAAGTGGGTCATTGCTGGAAAAAGCCTTATCATTAAGACAGATACACAGTGAGAAATATTTGTCTATGACGAACCGTAATTATATAACTGATTACTCAGATGTCAGCCGAGACCAGGGGATATTGCCGAGATAAGAATGCCATCATACCAGGAACTCTGCTAGCAGCAGTGTGCTCCATGACAAAGTCAACGAAGAGGCAAAAGGGGAAATAAAGACACCCCAAAGTGACATGGCTTCCTCAGTTGTAGAAAACATATTGGCATCACAGCTCTTCTAATCCTTCCTAATCCTTTCTCCACTTCAAATGAATTGGCTTTGTATTTGCTTTCCATTCTTGTCTACTGGCTTTATTATTAATTTATTTATCGATATTGATGTTTATTAATTATTGACGTATTTTAATTGTATTTTCTCTGTGGAAAATTACAGGAGGTCAATATTCCACTAAAACACATGTTAAATAAAAACTTTGAATGGAATGGCAAGTCCAAAGAAATGAATGCTAGAAAGCAACTGCTAAAAAGGTACTAAGCATGGGACCACCAAAACATTAATTGTTCATTTGTTACAGAATTCACTTACAAAAAGCAATTCCTTTGATCGAATTCTGAATTTGGTGGAGTCCACATAGTAATCCCAATACTTTTCATGTAGCAATCCTATACTGTTCAAATTTCCAATTCTACAGTGAGCTACTCGTGAACAATTTACTAATCCGTTCTTTTGTGAGATTGTTCACATTCTTTTGGGGGGAAAAAAAAAAAAGCAAGCCATTTCTTAGTTTACTGGTTATAAATCATTCTCCTGGTTGTATTCTGGAGGCTTTAAAACACAAGCCATATTGGTAATTCCATTTTTTCCTTTCACAGCTTTCATAGTTTTGCTTTCAGTTTCATTCCTTAAATTGAGTCATGCCACTACTATCCCATACCAGCCCCAGGCATCAACAGAGTGATTTTGTGTGAAGTTAGTGCTCTCTGAGACTTTTTGCTGACTACCTGGAGAAACAAACTCCCCTTTATGCCTGTGGCTAAGTGCAGCATGGAAGTGATGCTACAAGCTCCCTGAATAGTCCAGAAAGAGATGAGAAGGAACATTCTTCATTTTCAGTACCTTTTCCTAAATATCTTTGGTGACTCTTCCAAGGAGTACAATACTTGATGTAAGAGCTTTTTGTTGTGGTCACTGGGAGATGAGTAAACGTTACCAGTTATAGCAGTTTTAAATGGCTCTTTTCTCCACCAGTATGAGTTGAATTGGATTCAAGGACCTCATTTTGCTTTTTGCACTGGTGGTGAATATAAGTGAAGCAGGTGAGGTGGGTTGCTCTATGGATTTGACTCTGTGAAGAGTGAATCGATGTAGCTCATTTCAGCAAATTACTTAAGCAATGAAATGCTTTGTATTCTTACTTGCATAGAAGCTGGCAGAACTGAAACCCATATCCTAATAACGTTCCTAGTTATTCCCCTCTGTAGGCAACTTTTTAAATAAGATAAAAGATTCAATGCAACCTCAAGATATGTGCACAGACATTCTCTCTTCCCTTCTCCCTAGTGACTTAATTTATTTGTTAAGCTAGCAAAATGCAAACCATAGAGAGCTGTCTGTACAAGAAAAAGGAGGAGAAGAAAGCCAGGAAGAAGACTCTCCAAGACAGTCTCAAGAAACCTATGATGAGACAGCTGAGCAACAGATAGGACTTGCCTAGATGGATCTTTAGTCTTTGAAGTTCTGACCCTATGACATTCCTACGCCTCTCAATTATGTACATTTTCTTTTAAATCTTGGCCTATGCCCCTTTTTCCTTTCCTATTCCCTTCCCTAAGACAAAATACCACAATTGATTTTGTATAACCACCTAGAGAGCAATCAATAGTTTCTCAAATTTAATGCAGCACTTTGTTAAGCTTGCAATGGAATAACGATTCTGTGAGGCCAAATGTTGGTACCAAGGCTGCTTCGCCTCTTTTGGTAATGGGTGGGGGAGGTCTCCCTTGCATGGTAATGTGCTGTGTTGCAACAGGGGTCAATAGCTTCGGGTTTTCTCTCGATTAGTATTTAAAGGCATGTTGTTGGAAAGCGTTAGTTGAGGCATTATAACCCTAGAGACAAGTGAGAGAAATAAAACACCAATTTGCTTTGGACAGCTTTCACTAGAAATGCAGTAATGCCTGTAAGAAGCATATCATTCCTTGTTCCTGTTATGCTTTAAAATTCACTCGTTAATATGGACTCATTTATATTTAATTCTAGAATAGAGATGCCCTATTGCCACTACCCACCTCAGCCAACCCCAGGCTGCCCAGCAGGCTGTGTGAGGTGGAGGTCTGATCACCTCTCCTGCTCTGCAGAAGTCCTGCTCAAAAGGCACTTCCCTGCGCACATACAGTCTCCCTCCTGCAGGACTCTGCAGGGCCAGCCACAGTGATGGGAAACCTGAGGTTGTGGAAGATTTGGACTGACAGGTAGCTGGAGGAGAGGCACTGGCAAGCCTACAGATGGCACAGAAGTTGAAGCAGAGACTGAATCAGAAAAATAAAAGTGGCAGATCTGAAGGAAGCTTGCCCATGGTTTATACTGGAGGCGTCTCTTGTTGTGAAGCACCCAGCCTCTCTTCATGTGCATGTCATGCTCCTTCCTTGCATGTTCTGTCTAGCAATGAAGCCACTGACCTTCTTGTTGTCCTTAAGGTGATTCCAAGGAATGAGTATAGGTTGTTTCCATCTCTTCAAATGCTGGCAGTCTTCTTGATGTTAACTATTTTGGGTTCATATCATTTTTATAAGTCCACCTCTGGAGTCAAGGAATCAATGAAAGGGAATAAAAGATATCAGAAGTTACAATTACAAGGCTACTCTGAAACGAAAGGAACTGAAATTCTAGTTTAAGCACAGGAGAAAGAACCAAAAGAGAAACATCCTTTCCTAGGGGCATGCACAACTTGATCTATGACAGTGGACAGCAGTTTTTCTGACACCTAATGGTTTATTCTGCAGAATTTACACCATTTTGGAATTCCATGTCATCTTATGAGTCAACTCCTGGAGACAGAGCCCACATGACTAATTTCAAAAATTCCCAGATCCTGCTATTTTCTTCCTGATTTTTAGGACTGGATTTTTCTATGGGGAGTTATAGAAGAACAGAGAAATGATTTCTCAGATGTTTTAAGGGAAAGATTAAGGAGACAAAAATATCTGTGATTAAAACACGTTATCCCTGTGAAATGAGGAAATAAAGGACAACAATTTAAAAAAAAAGAAAAAAAAAGAGCTACAGAGCTATCACGTAAGGGTAAAAAAGAAACGTTTCCATTATGTAAGCTAGAGCTAGAAAAAAAAATGCCACAGAATATACATTCCCAGCAGAAATCCAATTTTGTTTTCATTATTGCTTGTTCACCAGGAGGTGGGGCTGTTAAGCACTGAATTTATTCTGTACTGCACTAAATAATTGTAGGTAAAATGAAAACTGTCTTTCTCCTCCTTTTCCTTCTGAAATTCATTGTGAAAGTGTGAGTAAAAAGCATGAACTTTATAGATATTTTAAGAACTGATTTCATTTTCTTGTTCAAAAATGGAAATTACTTTAAAATGATTGTGCAATGGTTTAAACGAACTGCCTCTAGGAGTGAACTAAGTACCAATAGCTAATTAAAACATACATTAATTTGGGAGACTGGAAAGCTCTGGAGGTTTGTAATTATTACTATTCTCAAGTCTCTATTGAGTCTATTTCTAGGAGAGCTCTGCAATTCAGTTGCAAGGATTAAGTCACAGAAAGAAATCATAGGACCCTGCAAAGTGGCTAATTGCATAATAAAAAGATAAACACATTTAAGGCCATTTGATTCTAATTCTGACAAGCTGCCAAGAGGGATGAAAGCAGCGTTTCTGTTGCTTTCTCAAAGCCTAGGCTGAAGGAAGTGCTTATTTCTGGTGATTCCTTTGTTCCTGCTTTCACTACCTTCAAAGGGAGGTATTGCAGACCCCTTGGGATGGGAAGGTGCAGCCAAAGGACAGAAACATGTGGCACAGCAGGGAAATAGGTACAAGCCTGAACCCCTGCCTCATGTACTAGCTGTTGAGTCAAGGTGCCACAATGGCAGGTCCATCTGCCTCTCTTCAGTGTCAGAATGATCTTGAGCTGGTTGAAAATCCACTCTTCTATTTCTTAAAACATATATGATGGGTGTATAATTACTGGGCACAGACTTGTAGCTGGAAGTATTTGAGGGGATTCTTGTCCCTATCACGCTATTTTGCAAGCTTGTTCTTAATACAGCAACAAACGTTCATGGTTATCACAGTGTTGATCTGCATCTACATCTCCAGAGAAAGCATTTCTGATGGAAATGATTAGAGATTGTCAGCCCTTTCCCTGTCCACTCAAATTCCCCGGATGCAGTGAGCTGCAGTCCATCCAATGGATCTCAACAGACGTCCATTTAGACACTGGAAGAGTCCTTTCCTGGCCATAGGGCTTAGGTAGCTCCCTTTAAACGCCATCAGCAATGGCCCTAATCTTATCACAATCCAAAGTCACAGTCAGGAGTTAACTAACTCAAAGAAGATCATCAAGACATCCACATTTACCAGGGAGGGTACAGTCACCAGGCAAGGAAAGTCAAGAATTATTTCGGGCCACTGCTGCTATTGAGTTCAGGAGTAATGACTGATCATCGCGTCCTGCGGCAGTCACAGCTTCTGCCAGCTCATCCGAATGCTTCCTCCCACTCACAACACAGCACTTCCCTCTCCTCCAAGATGACTCATGCTATGTTCACTTCCATCCACAGCCCAGTGGCTGCTCGGCTCTAGGAATACAGGATAGCTAAAATTGATCTTTGGGTGTTGTACTGAGTTCTATTGACAACATATGGAGGACAATGAAGTCTCAAACGTTGCTTGGTCTCCTCTGTGGCTTTGTCTAGGTACTGGGCAAGATGCAACATCATGAGTAAGAGGGTTCTTGTGACAGACATACTTTATACTGTGCACTGCCTGAAAACATCAGCTGAAGTAATTAACCTCAGGAGTTTGAAGACTTTGTAGCGTATTTGTGACCAGAAGTTTCAAAAATTAAAAATGACTCAATGCAAATAAGGTTAGATACCTTGTTCCTGTCCCTCTGCAGAAAGAGAGATTTAGCCAGGTAGTGAGAGTTTCATTTTCATATCTGTAAAAAACCAGACATGAGGGCACAGCCAGTTAAAACTTCCAGAAAGTCTGACAAAGAGATAACCAGAAAGATGAAGCAGCATGCTCTGCTCAGTGATTTTTCTTCTTGTTTGACAGTTTTTCATCCAAGTTTCAAGTTTTGGGCTTACAAACCACAAATTTAATTATTTAGTGAGCAAAGATTTAGAACCATAGAATCCTTAAAGTTGAAAGGGACCTTTAAAGGTCATTTAGTCCAACTCCTCTGCAATGTACGGGGACGCCTACAGCTAGGTCAGGTTGCTCAGAGCTTGGTCCAGCCTGACCTTGAATGTCTCCAGCAATGGGGCTTCTACCACCTCTCTGGGCAACCTTTTCCAGTGCTTCACCACTCCTTCTGTAAAAAACTTTTTCTTTAAATCCAACCTAAATCTCCCCTCTTTTAGTTTTAAACCATTTCTCCTTGTCCTATCCCCACAGACCCTACTAAACAGTCTGTCCCCTTCTTTGTTGTAGCCCCTCTTTAGATCCTGAAAGGCTGCCACCAGGTTACATTGGAGCCTTCTCTTCGCCAGCCCCAGCTCTCTCAGCCTGTTCTTGTAAAAAGGCATCCATTCCTCAGATCATTTTTGTGGCCCTCCTCTGGACGTTCTCCAACAGGTCCATGTCTCTCCTGTGCTGAGGACTCCACATCTGGATGCAGTGCTCCAGGTGAGGTCTCACCAGCACAGAGCAGAGGGGCAGGATCCCCTCCCTCGCCCTGCTGCCCACACTGCTTTTGATGCAGCCCAAGCGGCAGTTGGCTATCTGGGCTGTGAGGGCACATTGCTGGCTCGTATCCAGCTTGCCATCCACCAGTACCACCAAGTCCTTTTCAGCGTGGCTGTGCTCTGTCCTTTCATCCCCCAGCTTGTGTTGATAGCAGCGGTTACCATGACCCAGGTGCAAGATCTTGCACTTGGGTTTGTTGAACCTCAAGAGGCTCTCCTGTGCCCACTGCTCGAGCCTGTCTAGGTCTCTCTGGATGGCATCCCGTCCCTCAGATGTGTCAACTACACCACAAAGCTTGATGTCATCTGCAAACTTGCTGAGGATGCACTCAATCTCACTGTTAATGTCACTGATGAAGTTATTGAAGAGTATTCTTCCTACTTACACAGATAGAAAATGGCTTAATGGGGTTCTTCTCCCCATTCTAGTGAATATTTAAATATTATATATACAATAGATCAGGTATTAAAAGAAGAAGTGAGAGTTTGAGAAGTCCTCAACTCAAAGAGCTTTATGATGTTTATAGCATTTCCTCAGAAGGAAGAAGTATGAATTCAAGCCCTCTCAGGTAGAAGGTGCTTGGTGTAAATGCTCTAAACACTGAATCATTACTTCATAGATGAAATACTTTTCCTGTTTCCACTCTTCATTTTCTGCTTGGATTTTGAAATGATTCGACCTTCCTGGAGATGTTTAAATAATAGCAGCTATTTAGTTGTATGTTTTGGTCTTATGCCTTTGGCTGAAAGTTACAGAAGACTTTAAGGTGCCGAAGTCTCACTGACACGCAAGAACATCTTGGCAGACCTCGACAGGAAAAATGTAGAGATATCTTTTTAGAGATGTTCGATTACTGTTGTGAAACAGTTGGACCAGTGGGAGAGTAAATTCATAAGCTGTTTAGATGAGGAGAGGTTTTATTGTAGTATAATATAAATACTGTGGATGGGAGTTTTAGTGTGGATTCAGTGAAGCCAGAATTTCATCCTGCTTCACTAACTTAAGTTAGGGTTCTTGCATATGACACATACTCAAATGACCATTTTGGGCTCATCTGCTCTTGACCTGAAGGGCAAAATGACTGATGTAAGAATTCCTTTATTATCACTAGCCATGTATGATTTTTGTTTGTTTGTATTTCTCTTCGTTTTCTGCTTATGGTCAAAGCACAAACACCCAATACCTCTAGTTTTCACTTCCAGAACCTATTTTAGTCTCCATTATTCTTTTTTTCTTTTTCCTTAGCTAGCAGCACCTTTCTAGTCCTGAAACTTTGCTTTACCTCTGGCTGAAGTTTCACACTCATTTAATATTAAAATTTGACATACTGGAAACATTAACACTGAATTATCAGGTAGATTGAGGCTACAATTTAACCTGCGATAAAGCAGACTCATTCTGATAGGGAATGTCTTGTGGTGTTTGTACTGTCAGTGCTCAATATACTCTTTTGTTACTTAAAATTTACTTACAGCTTAAATAATTTACCGCAGTTTATGCATGACATTGCAGCA